>JAOTJB010320668.1:0-14488 GCA_027123815.1 Erythroxylum minutifolium | reverse complement strand
GTCTAACATTGTTTGGTATCAGAGCTTAGGTTTTTTCTAGGCTTAGAATGCATAGGGGTATGAATTGTTATATTATGTGATAAATTGTTTGCATTGTAAACTGATTGATTGCATTAAGTGACATGCATGTTATGCATACGTTTAGGAAATAAGATTAAAATAAGGTGTAAGCTAATTATTAGTGGTTTAAATTGAAGGAGTAAGATGCCACCTCGTAGAAGGATAGGAGGAGTTTTGCAAGGATCAATTACTCCTGACTCTCTGCCAAGAGAGGAGAGTACTGATGAATCTGTAGCCCCATGAAATGTTAAGGCTTCTATAGGGCAAGGTAGTGAGCTCGTTCGATCACAGATGCGGGAGTCTCCTTGTCCGCAAGAGCAAGTTCCTACACCATTGGATTCGAGGATGTTTCAGGCATTTGCTCAGGAATTTGTTTAGGCCATAGGCTAGATGCCACAAACTTCTGCTCCGACCCCAACTAAGAAGGGGAAGCAGTTTGACAAACTAAGGAAGTATAGAGCAGTGGATTTTTATGGGATAACGGATCTAGAAGAAACCGATACTTGGTTGAAAAAGACCTAGAGGATATTGGATCAGATGGATTGTGAGGATGATGAGAAAGTTGTATATGCTGCAAGTTTGCTACAGGGAGATGCTCTGCTTTAGTGGGAGAGTATGCCAGGAAATCAGTTGAAACCGTCACAGCTCGTATGGAAATATTTCTTAACATTGTATAAGAAAAAGTACTTTTGTAAAGTATATATCCAACAGAAGCAGAGGGAATTTCTGAGTCTTATATAGAGGGAGATGACAGTGAGCGAGTATGTTGGGGCCCCAATTTTTTTATTTTATTAAGCATGAATTGATTTAGTTTTTTGGTCTTGGAATATAAATTATTTTGTTTGGAGTTTAATTAGCATGTCAATGATTGGGGGATTTATTGCTTAGATTGATGGAATTGGAAGTATTAAATGGAGAAATTAAGATTAAGTAAGAGTAAAGTATTGTGTAAGTTAAATGGAAGAAGTAAGAATGTATGAGGGAAAAATTAGAAATCCACTTAAGGTTAGAAGGCTAAGGCATTACATGGAATGGCATAGTGGTCATTTCTCATTCATTTAAGGCATAAGTGAAAGAAGATGTTGTTTTGCATTGAAATTGAAGAAGAAATCGTGGAAGAGGGGAAGAGAAGAGAAAAGCTAGGGTTTTTGGGATATCTTGAAGAACTTGAAGACTTTGAGGCTAAAACAAGTAAGTATAAGCATTAACCTTTCTTGATTGTTGGATGAAGCATAGTTAGGGTTAGTTAGAAGTGAAAGCCTGGTTGAATGTGGTTAGGAAGTTGTTGAATGAATGGTATGAGTTAATGTTTTACTATTTGGTTAATGATCAAGAGTAGTTTATGAATTGGTTTGACAATGATTTTGGGTTTAAAATGAAGTAGAAAATATGGGTTAGTGTTAAGATGGGTTATATATGAAAGGGGGGAAGTGAAATTATGGAAAATGTAGCAAAAAAGGTCTTTGGAGTGAGTTTCTGGAGAAGTTCTCCGCGGCGAACTTCATTTTTCCTGTAGATACATGTTTTAGTATTTTGGCATAACTTTTTGTGTAGATGTCCAAATAAGATGATTCTTGATTTACTAGAGACATAGGGGTACAAATTATGTGAATGAATCAAGTCTAAATTCAGTCTCTAAGAATCTCAATTTTTGTATGGAAGTCGGGTATAGAATTTTGTTTCATGCATGAGGATAGTCCGAAATTGTTTAGGTAGTAACTTTTCAATTTTTGAACCGAATTGAATGGAATTTTGGTTATTGTTTAAGGAAATCAAGTGAGAAAAGTAAGGCAAGAGGATCAAGAGGAAGGGCACATTTGACCAACTAACAAGAAAGGATTTCAAGGTAGGTTACAGTTTTATGATTAAGTAATAGGCCATTAATGTGTTCTTTCAAATGATGAAAATAAACAATTTCAACTACTTCATGAACATGCTTTATAATTCTTTGAATGCTTTGAAAAAGTGTTATGCATTTGGTATGAACTTATTGTGCCGATAATTTATGACAAGAACATGAAAATGATTTTTGAAAAGCTATTATGTTTGAAAAATATCAAGTTTCAAAAATTTGCCATTTTTGGCAACAAGTTTACAAGATTATGAAATACATGTTATGTGGGTTTGGTTTGGTCCATTATGTTCTAAAGTACACTTCAACTATAGGCTTCTCCTGCCTTCCCGCTAGTGGCATGGAGCTCTTTATGGACTCCCTCATGTTTACGACTACACAAAACCACTAAGTGGGATTGTGCTAGTTCGTTCTGTTCACGACTTCACAGGACCATTATATGGAAATGTGTTAGTTCGTTCTGCTTATGGACCATCCAAACCATTATGATGTGTTTATGTGCTGTGAAATTTTAGTAAGATGGATGTATGCATAAATCATATTTGCTCATGCGTTGTTAATGAAGGGAAAATTTTGTGAAACAAGTACTTAATGATCTTTCAAACAAGATTCCTATGGATTTTAAAGTAAAAAATGAAATGAATTTTGCAAATGGTTTTCGCTTGTTTCTTGATTATAAACCTGTCACCCACGAGCTTTAAGCTCACCCCTCCCAATTCTGTCCCATTTAGGTGATGAGCAAGAGCTCATGTAAGTCAAGAGTCAAGGCAAATCACTGCAGTCTGCATATTTTGTTTTATTCTGAAATTGGTTTATGCAAAACTATGCTTTGGATGCATTTGAGCAAATTCTAGTTTTTGAAAACTTTGTAATTCGAATTATGATGTAAGGAAGCTTGAAATGCCCACTAAAGCATTATAAAACTAATATTGGTTTGAGGATGAATGAAATATATTTATGTTCTGCTGATGATTATGACCACTTTTAAGTTTTCATGTTGCATGTGTTGATCAAATGAGTTTGAGGCTTTGAGAAGCAGATGGTGTTTATATTTGTGTGTTTTCTGTCCTTGCAATTGAAAGAATGAGGATGTTTGGAAAGATTTATGTTTACATTAAGTAAGGTAGATTATAAGAAGAAAACATAGACTCAAGAAATCATCTGTGATGACATCACCCATAGAAGTAAAGGAAAAACACAGACAAAAGGAATTGGCTGTGATGACATCACACACAGACGTAAACAAAAGACAGACGCAAGTAACATAGACGTAAGGAACATAGACGACACGTCATAACACAGATGCAAGGAATCATCTGTGATGACACGTCATAAGGCAAACGATAGAAAGACAGACGCTAGAAAGACAGACGATAAGACACAGATGATAGACTATCAACCCAGACAATAAAAATCAACTATAGATGATAGAACCCAGACGATAGAACACAGAAAATAAACAAACTCAGACGATAGACAAACCAAACATAGATGATACAAAGAAGAAGTTAAGCCGATGTAATTGCACAGTCATTTGGTTGGAATTAATCAAAGAATTCACAAATTAATGGCTTATCAACAAGAAGTGGTTATTAATGATCAAGAAGCAGTTAAGGACTTAGGTTATAAGTATAAGTCATGGGTCAAGATGCTAAGAAGAGGTCAAGATGAAGTTCTAATTTGTAAAATGTCCTAGTGAGGGCACTCCATCCTTATAGGGTACGCATCCAAATGTCACTTAGGATGTCAGCCACGTGTCTCGCAAGGGCGGGGGCCCAACATGCACTATCGCAACCTTCCTGAAAAATTTTGGTTGTCACGATCGTTCATGTGCACGATTGTGTAACCTTGACTTCATACTCCTACTTTAAATAGTCATACCTTTCAATCCTGATGTTCAAAATTTTCAAACTTTATGTCGTTAGAAAGCTAAGAGAAATTGCTACAACTTTCATGAAGATGACTTTGTCAAATTCTATATAGATCAATACAGTTTATTTATCGAAGATTCAAAACACATTTTTATCCCCTTTTTTCTTTCTGCTATCTATAAAAACTACTACCTATATCAAAAGACCCAAATCCAATAGTTATACAATACATATACATAACTCCCACATTAACCATTTGCTTAAGAATATTTATCCAAAATGCATTTAACGACTAATAATTTATTCACAACACAATTGACACTTAACAGAGAAGAAATTTCTAATAAAAGAGAAGTTCTGCGATTCTTACTGTCATTCATTTCTCAAATAGAATAGAGTATTACATTGATACAATAACAAACAAAGCCACATTAGTAGCATAATACAAAAATACAACATGGATGCTCATGCCTAACATGCTTATAAAGCTACCAAAAATGATCCAAACTAACTTAGTTACAAATGAAATATTTATGGGAAGTTTGTCAAAGTTTTTGCAAGGTTTAATGTCAGTCTGCTATTTCTGCACCTGAGGAGTGGAAAATGATGGGGTGAGTTAGGAAGTTCAGTGGCTAATACATTTATAATCACTGGTGATGAGCCACACATATATAACCAAGTAAATATATATACACCAATCCAGTTCACAGAGCACTTAATTTAAATTACAGTCACATAATCCATATCATATAATTTACAATCATCAAAAAAAGCATTCAATTATAATTATTCTTAGTAAATCACAACAAAGTACACAACAATATGGCTCAAGAGAATCCATAAAATAGAATGGCGAAACTGATGTTTACACCATGATCATAATGAGTACATTTAGCTCATGTGCCACAAGCAGGTAGCCGGGAGAAGGTTTTGGGTCAACGTACTCGTGACAAACGAAATTGTATCTCCCTTGGCCATATAAGAAAATTTTCGATGCTTACATATTTCATATCATATTCATATTTTCATTCTTTTAAAATTTTTTGTTTTTTATTAACAACAAAGTAGCAAAATTCTTACAAAGCAAACATGATATTAAATTCACAGAACATTTTTCCCACATTCACAATGATTCAAGAAAAGCATTTATGCACACAAAATCAAATAATACAGCCCATCATCACAAAAACTATAAACGTATTACCCGCCTATTTACTTGTAACTCCAAGATCAAGTTTGTCTTTCCTCTTTTTCTTACCTTCGACTTTCTTGATTCCTTTCACACAAACATATTTTTATTCAAACATCATATAAGAATAGAACTCCTATAAAGTCTCTATTATCCAAAAAAGAGCTTAGACTTAATATACTCTTAGTTTAACTAAGCTAGAAGAACTAAGATCTAGTTAAAAGTTCATGAAAATCTAGGAAAAGAATCTCAGTTTTCTTCTTTCCCTAACCTCAAACATGTCTCTCCCTTTACTCTTGTTGTTACATGACTCTCTTCCTCTTTCTCTAGTTTCTTCTAAGTTCTTCTTTTCTTTCTTTCTTAACCTCACGAACACATCTCTTTCTTTCTTCACTCACACATCCTTCATTTGTTCTTCCCTTATTAATCTAAAACAAACTCTAATCTTCCAAACTTACCCTTCCATATTTACTCTAATACCTTCCAACTCCTTAACCTAATTCTAACACTTCCAATTAATCCATGCAATCATATATAATTAAAAAATATTCATAAATAAACTCCATAAATTTCTAATTCAAGAATTTTGATTTTTACTCATGACTAAGTGCCAACAAATTCTCATTTAATAATTCTAACTTCCAAGAAAAGTTCAGGGTCCCACATTAAGACCAAACACGAATCGAATAACAATGATGAAAGATATAAAGCTAGACTTGTTGTCAAAGGTTACACCCAAAAAGATGACATTGATTATAAGGGGACTTTTTCACATGTCTTAAAGAAAGATTCATTGAGAATAATTTTAGCATTAGTGGCGCAATTTGATTTAAAGCTACATTAGATGGATGTAAAAATAGCCTTCTTGAATGAGGATCTTGAAGAGGAAGTTTATATGGATCAACTTGAAGGCTTTTCCATTGAAGGTAAAGAAAGTATGGTGTGTATATTGAAGAAGTAAATATATGGACTTAAACAAGCTTTCGAGCAATGGTATATTAAGTTTAATAATACCATTACTTCTTTCAGTTTTGAGGAAATCACTGTTAAGTTTATATTTCTAGTTATATATATTGGTGACATTTTGCTTACTGCTAATGACTTGGGTTTGTTGCATAAGGCTAAAAATTTCTTTTTAAGAGTTTTGAAATGAAAGATATGGGAGAGGCATCCTATGTAATTGGAATTTTATTATTCCGTAAAATATCAGAACGTTTATTAGGATTGTCTCAAAAAGCTTATATTGAGAAAATTCTTGAGAAATTTAACATGAGCAAGTGCTCACCATGTGTAGCCCTTATTCAAAAAGGAGATAAATTTAGTCTTATGTAATGTCCAAAGAATGATATGGAATTTAAGGAAATGGAAACAATTACATATGCTTTTGTTGTGGGTAGTTTGATGTAACTATAAATCTATGCTAGACCCAATATCAATTTTACTGTAGGAATGCTGGGTAGATATTAAAGTAATTTTAATATTGATCATTGGAAGGCTACAAAGAAAGTGTTGACATATCTTCAAGGAATAAAAGATTACATGCTCACATATAGTTAAGAGGCAATTAGATAGAAAAGTGATCTAATAGAGGTGGTGAATATTATGGAAAGTATGATAAATTTGGACAATGTCATGGTCAATTTGCTAAATTCCTCAAAAGTAATGACATATATGCACAATATACTATACTGAGCACACCGCAACAAAATGGTGTGATAGAAAGGCGAAATAGAACATTAATGGATATGGTTAGGAGTATGATAAGTAATTCCTTATTACCTAAAATTTTGTGGATGTATACATTTAGAGCTACAATGTATCTGTTAAATAAGGTTCCTAGTAAGGTAGTTCCTAAAACTCCTTTTGAGTTATGGATTGAAAGAAAACCTAGTTTAAAATACCTGTATGTTTGGATTGTCTAGCAGAAGCACGAAATTATAATCCACATGAAATAAAAATGGATTCTCAAACAGTTAGTGGTTGCTTTATTGATTACCTAAAGAAATCCAAAAGGAATAGATTTTACTATTCAAACCACAGTTCTAGAATTGTTGAAACAACCAATGCCAAATTTTAAGATAATGGTGAGGTTAGTGGGAATGTTGAAATTCAAGTTATGGATATTAATGAAATAAGAGTTGATGTTACTTTACCCATCAATGTTCTTAAACTTACAGCTACAACAAATGGTGTTACTAGTTTGGAAGCTCAAACTAATTAAGAACAACATTTGGATAATGAAGAAGCACCCCATGGAGAACATAACTTATTGTCAGCTTATACAAATAAACTAGTTGGTGTAGCTTTAAATAAACCTATGATTAGAAGGTTGACTATTTTTGATGATTATGTAGTTTATTTGCAGGAGTTAGATTTTGATTGTGGCATTAATAATGATTTTGTTTCGTTTTCACAAGCTGTAGGTAGTAATAAGTCTGAAAGATGGATTGATGTTGTAAAAGAAGAGTTGAAAGCAATGGCTTAAAACAATATCTAAGATCTTATAGACTTGCCAGAAGGATCTAAATGCGTTGGTTGTAAATAGGTCTTTAAAACCAAACATGACTCGAATGGCAATATTGAAAGATATAAAGTTAGACTTGTTACTAAAGGATACACTCATAAAGATGACATTGATTATAAGTAGATTTTTTCACCCGTCTCAAAAAAAGATTCATTTAGAATAATTTTAGCATTAGTGGCTCAATTTGATTTAGAGTTACATTATATGGATGTAAAAATAGCCTTTCTGAATGAGGATCTTAACGAGGAAGTTTATATGGATTAACCTAAAGGTTTTTCCATTGAAAGTAAAAAAAGTATGGCATGTAAATTGAAGAAGTCAATATATGGACTTAAACAAGCTTTCGAGCAATGGTATATTAAGTTCAATAATATCATTAATTCTTTCAGTTTTGAGAAAATCACTGTTGATCGGTGTATTTACCGGAATATTAGTAGGAGTAAGTTTATATTTGTAGGTTTGTATGTTGATGACATTTTGCTTACTGCTAATGACTTGGGTTTGTTGCATAAGGCTAAAAATTTCTTTTTAAGAGTTTTGAAATGAAAGATATGGAAGAGGCATCCTATGTAATTGGAATTTCAATATTCTGTAAAAGATCAAAAGGTTTATTATGATTGTCTCAAAAAGCCTATATTGAGAAAATTATTAAGAAATTTAACATGAGCAAGTGCTCAGCAGGTGTAGTCCCTATTCAAAAGGGATAAAAATTTAGTTTTACATAATGTCCCAAGAATGATCTGAAATGTACGAAAATGGAAACAATTCCATATGCTTTTGTTGTGGGCAATTTGATGTAACCATAAATCTATACTAGACTCGACATCAATTTTGTAATAGGGATGCTGGGTGGATATTAAAGTAATTTTAGTATTGATCATTGGAATGCATGCCACAAAGAAAGTGTTGGCATATATTTAAGGAATAAAGGATTACATGCTCAATTATAAAAGGTTTGATCATTTAAAAGTGAATGGATATTTAGATTCAGATTTTACTGGATGTGTTAATAGTAGAAAGTCAACATTTAGCTATTTGTTCCTAATCTTATAATTATCAATCAATATTATTCAGGTTAAAGGTACAAGATTGCTTTAAAGATTTGTAAATTTCGCTATTAGATTTAACCCTAATCTAGAGGATTTATGTCGACCTATCTTTAGGTTTGCATTCAACTCGTTTTAATTACGGTAGATCTATTCATACACAGGATTTCTTAATCTCTATGTTATGAAATCACATTATGCACTAATATTTTAGATCTCTTAAAACATATATTAAACATATAATTGAATCACAATATATCAATAAAAAATTGCATTAAATAAAAGAATGAAAAATATGTTAGAGCATAAAAATAGGTTCATCTTACCTAGACACTAAAGATTTTCGGTTACACATAATAGAAAACAAAATCAAACATAAACAGAAAGAAAAACGAATAGAAAATAAAGAGTTCATAATTCTAAATATCCCTTATCTCCTATCGAATGTTCTTGCAAGGTAGAGGTTTGATCTTGTATTCTATTGGATCTTTCAATGATTTCTTTGTGTTTTCCACATCTTTGGATCAATATCACCCTTTTTGAACGATCTCTGAGTCTTGAATCACCTTTAAAACTCTAATCTCTTTTATTGCCTCTGCTCATGTCTTTTTATAATAAATTTAAAGTTTTTTAGGAGATACACGTTCTGATACATAGATGTGTACTAGAACGTTCATAACATAAAATCTCCCAAATTTGCAAATCTACACAAATTGAGAGACTTAGAGGGCCATATATAAGACCGTATATCCCTTTTTGGCTTCAAATCTTCATTTTATGTCATATTTTCAGCCAAATTCTTCTCTTTTTAGTCCATGAAGACAATTATAACCTATAAATGCACTTGGAACAAATTAAGTACCTAATATATAATCAAAACATAAAATATCAAGCAAAATACATCAATTATTGGTGTATAAATATGATAAAAAATGCTTCCATTAAACATCTCCACATTTAAGCTTTTGCTTGTCCTCAAACAAGCCATAATCAAAATTATAAATCTTATAACATCTATCCTTCATTAATTTTGATCTGTCCATTCATAATATAAATCATCATGTCATATTTAATCAAATTAACATACAATTAGAGTCAAGTTATCCAAAAATTAACTTCTTAAGTCAATATTAATAGTAATTATATCAATAATCACATTGAACTCAGAAGCATGAACCTTTACACTCTCAAAAATTTTTTATTCAATCCATTTAAGTGTTTAGGATGAAAAGTGTCAAAACTCTCAAATCAATGCATAGTATAACTTTAACCATAAGCTTGCAATATTATCACATCTCCACCACTTGTGTATAAACTATAAACAAAACTCAAAAGGTTTTTATACAGGTTGTAATGGGGTTTAGGTATGGTATGGTTGGGATAATAAAGAGGGTTAAATTGAAGGAAATTTACTAAAGAGAAATTTTGCATGAAACTTATTTAGAATAGACACAGGTCCTTTTATTACAACTCCATTGGTACCATAAACTTTTCTTCTTTTCTTTTTCTATGCTCTTTTTTAAGATACTAATCCAAACAATTTTTCGAGCATTTAGTACCAGAATTAAAAGAATAATGGGGCCTTTCAAAATTTTCAAGTTTCAAACGAACAAATAATGTAAATAACCTTCAGGGTACAAAACAATTAAAAAGGCTTCATGGCAAAATAGGATTAAGGTTAATATTTAGGTATAATAAATGAAAAAGGCTAAAGCTCAACTTGGTTATTCCTAAAGATGAATTTGAGGGAAGGTAATAATTAAAGAAATAAGCTTAAACAAATTATTGAATCTACATGTCTTTATCACTTCAGTTATTCTAATTTAACAAATATGGTCTTAATATATATAATAAAACAAGTTCTAGAATTGTTCAATATGCATGACAAAAAATATGAAAGAAATAAAAGATCTTAAAAATTTTGAAAATTCGCTCTTAGGCTTAAAAGCTCATAAAAAAGATGGGTATATGTGTGTAAGTAGTATGTAATTTATTCAACTTGATTATTTTAATGATTACTATAATGATTACTAAAATATAACTTACGAAAGTAATTTTATTTTATCTCTCATCCTTTTGCGTACTAATTCAAATCAATATTCAATAAGATTTCAAGTATTTATAGACAAATTACAATTAAGTTAAGATATCAGTTCATAAAATATTATAACCAAGATTATAATAGGCTTAAAGAAATCGTTAAAAATTCACGAACCCCTTCCCCACACTTAAAGTTGTACATTATCCCCAATGTACACAATATAAGTGTATATAATAGGCAAGAATGTTTAGTGGCACTTTATTGAATATGACGATTTTTTACATTCTTATTCATCCAATATGATATTACATCCTTGCAAAATATATAAAAAAGGATAAATAAAAAATAAAAACAAAAATGAAATTAAGAAATAAGAACATGATTAACTAAAATGTTAGAGAGAACAAAATAAGTAATGAAAAGAAAATAAGAATTATAAACTAAGCATCTCCCGCATCTTGTGATCTTGGCTGATTTGACGAAGGAGGGTTCTCATGATGGTGATCTTGATCTAAGGGAAGGAGTTGTAGAAGAAGTGCCCTCACCAGATGGTGGAGGTTGGAAATCAATGCCTAAATGGCTCACTATTAAGAGCATTAGCTCTCCTATTCATCCAACTATAGATTGCAACTTGCCCAACTGCACAACTGACATCTCTAATCGTCCTACCTTCTCCAAAAGCTTAGCCTATTGAAGTCAGAGTGTCTGCTGAGTTCCTACAAGCTTACCTACCCATTCATCCAATAAGGTTATCTTCAGCTGAGCTGGATTATGCAACCTAGCTTTGGGACCTCTTAGGATACATAACTTTAGAATGGTATCTTATCTCTCTGGTGGTGGTGGTTTCTACTCTGCTGCAGGTTGCTCTACCCTATCTTCACCCCCTGTTGCTAGCTCATTGGGCTCCCTAATAGGTCTATAGATGTCATTTGTGGGACCCAAGGTCTATTCTATTGAGATTTTAACGTCCTCAGAAACAGTCTCAACTTTGAATTATATAGGAGAACCATGTCTCCTACTTTAAATTCCTTTTGTTTAAGACGAGAATCGTTCCATTTCTTTACCTTTTCCTTATAGAGTTTGGCATTTTCGTATGCACTATAACAAAACTTGTCAAGTTTGTCCAGTTGCAGAAGTCTCTTTTTGCCTACTTGTTTCCAATCAAAATTTAATGCTTTAATCACCCACTATGCTTTTTTGTACACAAGCCTATAAGGAGTTGTTTTAATAGGTGTTTTGAAAGCAGTTCTATATGCCTATAGGGCATCATCTAACTTTATTGCCCAATCCTTCCTGGAGTTGTTCACCCTCTTTTCAAAAATTTGTTTAAGTTCTCCATTGACAACTTCCACTTGGACACTAGTCTGTGGATGGTAAAGTGTAGCAATATTGTGGTAAACTTCATATCTTTTTAAGAGGGCATCAAAAGATCTGTTGCAGAAATGTGTACCTCCATCACTTATCCTCATATGTGGCACTCCAAACTGATTGAATAACCGTTTGATGAACTTTTGCACTGCCTTTCCATTATTGGCTGGAGATGCCACTGCTTTAGCCTAATGCAAAATTTAATTCACCCCCATTAGAATGTACATGTTTCCCATTAAAGATAGGAAAGGACCCATAAAGTCTATGCTCCATACATCGAAGACTTCTACTTCTAGAATGTTGGATAAAGGCATCTCATCTCTTTTGAAGATGTTACCTATTCTCTAGCTTCGATCACATTGTGCTACGAAAGTCTGAGCATCCTTAAACAATTGTGGCTAATAAAATCCACTCTCAAGTATCCGAGCTGCTGTTTTGTTGGCTCCATAATGTCCAGCATACTGACCTTCATGACATTGCTTTAAGATGTCCAACATTTCTTTCTCTGGAACACAACCATCAGCGCATGCTCTATATAAAGTTGGCTCATCCTATATATATCAGTTACAATCGTGCAAGAATGTATTTTTTATTAGTAAGATGAAGGAACTTTACCACTGGAAACATAATTTGCGATATCGGTAAACCATGGTGTAGTCAAACTTTCGAGTAGCATTGGGGTTTTATCGGGAAAATTTTCATTAATATCTTCATTTAGCTTGCAGTCCCCTCCTTCCAGTCTGGATAAATGGTCTGTAACCATATTCTCTGCTCCCTTTTTATCTCTCACCTCTATATCAAATTCCTGTAAAAGTAACACCTATTGAATAAGCCTTGGTTTTACATCTTTTTTGTTGAAAAGGTATTTTAACTCCGCATGATTGGTCAATACGATTACCTTTAACCCCAAAAAGGATTATCGAAATTTATCACACACGTACACTATTGCGAGTAATTCCTTCTTTGTAGTGGTGTAATTCAGCTAAGGTCCTACAAGGTTCTTGTTGGCATAGTAAATTGCATGCAACCTTTTGTCTTTCCTTTGGCCTAATACACAACCTATGACTTGGTCGCTTACATTATACATAACTTCAAATGGAAGTGTCCAGTCTGGTGGTGATATAATTGGCGCTGATATTAATGCTTCCTTTAGTTTGTTGAACATAGACATGCATTTGTCATCAAATAAGAAGGGCACATCCTTGACTAAAAGGTTTGTCAAAGGTCTTACGATTTGCAAAAAGACTTCGATGAATCGATGGTAAAATCCTGCATGACCTAAAAACCCTCGCACACCTTTTACATTTCTTGGTGGTGGAAGTTTCTCCGTCACTTCTGTTTTTGCTCTGTCGACCTCAAATCTTTGGTGTGAGATTTTATGCCGTAATATTATCCCCTCTTGCACTATAAAATGACATTTCTCTTAAATTAGCATCAAGTGTGACTCTTCACATCTTTGAAGAACTTTGTCCAAATTAGTTAAATACATTTCAAGAGAATCTCCAAAAATTGAAAAATCATCCATGAACACCTCTATTATATCTTTTATCATATCAGTGAAGATAGATATCGTATATCTTTGAAATGTAGTTGGGGCATTGTATAGTCTGAAAGGCATCTGTCTGTATGCGAAGGTATTATAAGGGCAGGTGAATATAGTCTTTTCTTGATCATCAGGGTAAATGAAGATCTAATTATATCCCTAATATCCATCTAGAAAGCAATAAAACAAATGACCAGCTACCCTTTCTATCGTTTAGTCTATGAATGGGAGAGGAAAATGATCTTTCTTAGTCACTAAGTTGAGTTTGTAATAATCTATGAATACTCTCCATCCTGTGACCATTATTGCTGAAATTACTTCTCCATTATCACTTTCTATTACCGCTATTCCACCCTTTTTAGGTACACATTGTACTGGACTAACCCATTCACTATCAGAGATGGGATAAATTATCCTTGCATCTAAGAGTTTGATTATCTCCTTCTTGACCACCTCCTTTATGTTAGGTTTCAACCTTCGTTGACAGTCCCTCACCATTCTACATCCTTCCTAGGTTTATTTGGTGCATGCAAACATTTGGGCTTATACCTCAAATATCAGCAATTTGTCATCCGATGGCTTTCATTCAATTTCTAAGAATTTCTACCACCTTACTTTCGTGTTTCTCATTCAATAGATTGGAGAAGATTATCGATAACATTTGACCTTTACCTAGAAAAGTACATATAAGATGTGCAGGTAAAGGTTTAAGCTCTAATGTGGGTGATTTTTCTATAGATGGTGGTATGGGTGCTTCAGTTTGAACCAATTTATCTTGATGCATTTGAAAATCCGACTCCTCCATCTCATTGTTGCCTTTAGATTCAAGTTTCTGATATCTATTGTCTGTCTCTGCTTTCACTAATTGTACTTCTGCGATGCAACTCTTAACGTGTTCTTGCAAAATTTTTGGTGATTGCTGTCGCCTGCAACCAAATATAAAAAGAAACCAACTTCCTGCAACACAAATTAATGTAGTAGTGGAAAGTAGGGA
>JAOTJB010320615.1:0-14495 GCA_027123815.1 Erythroxylum minutifolium | reverse complement strand
TAATTAATTATGATATAATAAAGTTATTGAGATGTATGTAATGGTATGATTAATTAGGACATTTAATTCAATTAATAACAAATTTATACCATAAGTTAATAAGTTAATAGTTATAGTTAAAATTATGAATTACATTGATTACAAATTTTTAATTTACTTAAATTATTTATTAATTATTTATAAATTATGTTTAACTTCCCGTCTGCCCGTTCCACGGGCCACGGGCCACAGGCTGGCTCACGGTCCGTCCATCCCAGCCCACCCTTCCACGAACCATACCCACCCAACCCGTGGGCCGGTTTGACCGAGCTAAACCTGTTGACCACGGATCGGGTCGGGCCAATATTGACATCCCTACTTGGCTAAAGAGTTTAAAAATGAATTAATAGGTAAGGAATGAAAAGGATTGGTTGGTTGTTTATTATGATTGAATGCACAGTTTTTTGATATCTCACTTTCTGATATTATTCCACATCTCACGTATGTGAGAGGAATGACTTTCATTCCTTATTAACAGGTAAGTGTAAGCGTCACGCTTGTGATACTTATTCTCACAGGCGTGATAAAGACTGTCACACTTGTGATTTTTAGTTATTTTCTTTTTAAATTTTCAATTAAATATTAATTAATTAATTAAAATATAATAATTTTTATTTCTCAATATTTTCAACAAATGAACCAGTATCAATGGCAATAGTAATCATTTCTTCTTCTTAACCAACCATTATAATTAAAATGATTATATTCATTCTCATTTCTCACTATATTAATTCTCATTCCTATTATCATTCCTTCATGTGAATCAACCGCCCCCTAAGTTATTAAGTAATAATAATAGGAAATTATACTAACTTTTATTGTAGGAAGGAAAAATATTAAATTAAAATTTCTTATTATTGGGATATAAAAAATACAACTCTCTAAAAGATCAACTAAACATGATGTTCAAGTTTAATCATCAGATATTAGGATAAGAATAAAGACTTAATAAATAAGCAAACACCGAGATTTACATAGAAAGCTCTCCAATGTTGAAGAAAAATCTACGAGTCAAATGTGAAGGTACCTAATGCACAAGACTCTCTGCATTGCGGGAGTTTAGGGAGGGGCATAATGTAAACATCCTTCCCTTTGTATTTTTACAAGTAGGTTACTTCCATGACTTGAAGCTGTGATCTTATGGCCACAAAAGAGCAACAACAAGTGAAACCAACAATCAAGTCCACTAATCTCAAATAAGGATTTACAAAGTTTAAAATCTCACCGAATAACTATAAGTTGTCTCACAAAGTTTCATGGTTGAAACCTAAAGTTAATATGTCAATAACAAACTTTTCAATCAATCCCAAGAATAATAAGAAAGATGAGAATGTTATACTACTTACTCTCTCTCTCTCTTTTTCTTCCCCTTTAGGTACTTTGGCCACCACTCAATCATCTAACCTATGCCTTTTCCACTTTATATCATGAAATAAGTTTTATGCATTATACATGGCCACATACACAACTGTGTAAGTGATTGTGTCTCTTCTAATGTCACTTAAGTCATAGAGGTATATGATTAAAAAGAGCTATACGATCGTTACACATAGTCATGTAAGTCATGAACTCGAGCATGTATATGACCGTGTATGTCTTCATCCTTCACTTCTTTCTTCATATAGTTCTAAGGTTGGTCCACATGGCCATGCAAGTCAAGGACACAATTGTGTAGCACCTTACATAGTTGTGTCTCCCTTAGAAGAGCTTCATTCAACTGTCATTCATCTTTTCCTCACTCGTTCGTCATTCCTGTAAACCATAAAAGTGTCAATGATCACAGAAAGTCTCAAAATAGAGTTAGACACTCAATAATCTGCCCCTCTAGCCTAATTATGGGTAAAACATGTTATGATTCAACAACTACTTGAGAGACATCTTGGCAAGCTTACTATAAAGCTCATGCTTGCTTCTAGCAACTGCTTTAGTCAACATATTAACACCATTCACGTTAGTATGAATCTTCTTCAATATCAATTGTTTCTTCTCAGTCATAGAACTCAACTAATGATATCTAACATCTATGTACTTCGAGTGAGAATGATACATTGTATTTTTGCTCAAGTTAATAGTACTTTAACTATCATAAAATACTACATAATCTTGTTGCTTCACATCCAACTCTTGAGGGAATATTTTCACCACAAAAAATCTCCTTACTAGCTTCTCCTACAATTATATACCCTACTTTAGTCATAGATAAGGCTACATACTTTTGTAGCTTGGATTGCTATGAAATGGCTCCCTTTGTAAACTTGAATCAAAAATTTAAAGTGAGTTTTCTTCCATAAAGATCCCCAGCCATATCTTCATCCGTATAAACTTTTTGAATTAGATCACCATCACCAAAACATAAACTCCACTTTGAAGTACTTCTCAAGTATTTCAAAATCCATTTTGCTGCTTCCCAGTGAACCTTTCTTGGATTAGACAAGAATATTCTCACCAATCTAGCAACCTGTGCAATATCTGGCCTTAAACACATCATAACATATATCAGATACCTTACTACAAATAAGTATAGAATAGAAGGCACACCATCTTTCTCCTTTTTAATCGAGAGACATGCATGCTTACTCAGCTTTAAGTAAGGTGCCAGTAGTATACTAACTGGCTTTATATGCTTTATGTTGAACCTTTCTAGATATACCTTTCCTGTGATATCCACAATCTCCTACTCTTCGTGTCCTGCATTATCTCCATGCCTAAAATCTACTTTGTAGGTCATAAGTATTTCATATTAAAGGATTTAAACAAATCCTTCTTCAACTTTTAGATTTTTCTAACATTTTAACCTACAATCAGCATATCATCCACATATCAAATAAGAATGATGAAGTTCTTACTTGTGAACTTCTTAAAATACACATAAGCATTGACATTAGTTTACTTGCAATCATGATTTGTCATAATGGAATCAAACTTCCAATATCATTACCTTGGAGCTTGTTTCAACCCATATAAGCTTTTCTTCAACTCGTAGACCATATTCTCTTTGACTTTAAGTTTGAAACCCTATGGCTGCTCCATGTATATCTCTGCCACCATGCAAGAAGGTCATTTTAATATTCAACTATTCAAGTTCAAGATCTAAACAGGCAATCAAAACCCAAAACTATTCAAATTAAAGTCATCTTGAGCACTGGTGATAAGATTTCATCACAATCTATAGCCTTCTTTTAACTGAACCCTTTAACCACTAGCCTTGCCTTATCCTTCACCAGCTTGTCACCATCTTTCTTTATCTTAAACACCACCCATATATTCTTCAATGCCTTTTTATCTTTTGGAAGCTTCACAAACTCATATGTTTCATTCTTTTTTGGAGAGTTCATTTATTCCTTCATAGTTGCAAGCTAGAGATCTTTGTCAACATAACATGCAACCTTTTGCATATGCTCAGGCTCCCCCTCAGTAGTGACTAACAAATATTCTAAACTCAGATATCTTAGGCTTCCCCATCATCCTCAATGATCTCATCTTCAACAATATCTATATGTGATTCGTGTAGCTCATCAACATCAGGTTGTATTGATCACTATCAATATGTATTTGGTCACACACATCATCTCTTTCACTTGTAAATTGCTCAATAGTGGGAGAAATTAGAGAAGAGTTAACTACATCACAAGATGAGCTACTTTGAGTAACCTTATCTTATCTCAAAAGATCATGACCTCTCTCATGTTCTTGGAATACCATATTTGTGCTCCTAACCACCTTTTGCTTCTCTAGGTTATAAAGTATGAAGCTAAACTAATCACCACCATAACTAACAAAGATGAAAAGTATTGCATTTGAGTCAAGCTTTTGAATCTGATCGCTTGGTATATGTTTAAATACCTTATAACCAAAAACTCTCAAATGATCATATGTGGGACCTTTACTAGTCTATGCTAAAATAAGCTACAGTTCTAACTACTTCACCCTAAAATGTCTTTGACAATATGGACATTCTAAGTATGCTACGAACCTTCTCTATAATAGTTATGTTCATTCTCTAGCAACACCCTTATGTTGTGGAATAATATGTTTAGTCTTTTCATGTCTATTTTCAAGTGATGTATAATATTCTTCAAACATCTTTGAGGTTTCCTCACCTTCATTATCTATTCATAGGCACTTTAACTTCCTTTTAGTTTCCTTTTCTACCATTACATGAAACTTCTGAAAAGTTTTAAATACTCGACCCTTTTCTTTCAACATGTACCCAAGTCTTCCTCGAAGCATCATCAACAAATGTAACAAAATGTTTGTTACCTCCTAGTGACTGCTCCTTAATTAATCAACAGACATCTGAATGCATCAACTCCAATAACTTCATCTTCCTTGTAGATTGTCTCTTGAAAGACACTTGTTCGGGTTATCAAAACCCCCAAAATAATACCAATTCTCCAAACTTTGGTAGTAGTTGTGGAACCAGGTTGAATCCCTAGAGAACCAAACACTGGCTTCTTAATTTCAATTAATAAAAGTAAATGGGGGCTTTTTTGATTAAATAATTGATTAACTAAAATTAATACAAAAACAAATTAAATCAACTGAATTTAAAAATGAGAAAGTCAAGATTACCAATGTAATATTCGGTTTTTGGAACATGCTTAGGGTTAGAACCCTAGATTATTGTGAATGAGTAATAGCATAGAGAAAATTATGAGAGTGCATTACATTGTCATGCATATCATTAGCATACACATATGAATTATAATTTGAACACATTACAAAGATAGCATATGCACTCAATTGACATGTCCTAGGGTGTGAAAATTAAAAATGAATATAATGTGAATTATGAATTGTTGTGTTTTAAATTTTGGTTTAATTGGATTCCAATTAGTAAATTGGAATTAAATGTTTTTAATTGGGAGAGTGATAAATTAATATGTACATTTGGACTAGGAAAAATGCCAAGTAGTAAGATAAATTGATACGTGAAAAATTTGGGTGACTAATTCTATAATTGACTGACATTTGGCATAGTTAAATGTGTGACAAATGGAGTAGTAATTAATTGACAAATGGACTAATTATTATGTGACATATGGATTAATAATTAGGAGACATGTGGACTAATTAATTGGTGACATATGGCACCTTAATGTGTGGATAAATGGCAGCATGTTAGGGTGATACATGGCATCCATGCTTTAGGACAAATGCTTTGGCCAAATTAGGACACCTAGCAAGTTTCTGCAGCAGAGTTTTGCTGCTTCCTTCCTTTGTTTCCTTCACCGACATTACTCCTACTTTCTTCTCTATATTTTTCTTGAACCCTAGCCAAATTGCTGCACCAAAACTAGTTGTTTACCTTACACAAAATAGCCAAGAAACTAGCCCAAAGTTATCTTCATTTTGCTATTGAAATCAACTTGTTTTCACCTTGAGTTTGTGTTGATTTTTGCTTACTTGGAGGGATAGATTAATCTGGAGTTTTGAGCTGAATTAGAAGCATAATAAGTAAGTAGAAATTTGATCTTTATGTCATGATTAATAGTACAAGAATGATGCTTGAATTGGATTGAAAAGTTTGTGATGTTGATGATGAAGTGTGTTGGAATATGCTAGATGAACTTGGAAGTTTTCTATGCTTGTTCTTGGAATATGAAAACCATGGGTTATAGGTTGATTCATGGATGATTTAGATCTAGATTTGAAGTATAGTGAAGGTAGATTTATGCTAAAGAAAGAATTTAGTATAGTGTTCTTGAATTGAGAAAGAACTAGTACTATATACATGACAATGTATGATAATTTCCAGTTTGAATTTTGATGCATGAAAGATAATAATTTGTGAGCTATCAATTGAATAATTTTGAAATGAAATTAGAGAGGTTATTGATGAGGAATTGGCGTATGATTCAGACCTAATAGAGGTATAATTGACGAACTATAAAGAAGATGTTTTAACTTTGGTATAAAGATGTCAAAATATGGAAAACTAATGAAGGAAACAGATTGGGACTTTCGGATAACCCATCCCACGGCCATGGGAAGACATACACGATCATGGGAATTAGATGGAAATGAAGAAAATATTCTTTTATGTGATTCTTGAACCAATTAAGGATAAGGTACTTAACTATGATGCATTTGTACTTGAATGGGGCTTAAAATGAACCTAATTTGATGTTGGAAAAGTTGGTTTAATGTTTGATAAATTTTGATTGATAATTGATGTTATACTTTAAGGAAAAGATTGCTTGATAACAACGTATCTAAGTTTGGAATGAAAGAGTGTTAAAGGAATGAAGATGTTCTTTTGAATGCGAATGTATTCCAAAGAACACAAATAATGCATTAGGAATGAATGAGTGAGAATTAGGAATTATATGATTACTTATAATGCTAGAAACAAGTTAATGAATTAATGGTTGATGAATTTAGAATAATCAAGCTTATTTTAAAGATATAAACCTAATTACAAATTGGTTATATCCAAGTGATAATGTGTAAATGATCATGAATTATGATTAAGGAAACATACTCGGGAAAGTCATTGAGCATGCATTGAACATGGCAAGTACATATATGTGCATGATTGAATATGTATTTGATTGATTGACTTTGTAATGTGAATTTTTTTTTATTGAATGGTTTAGAAGCATAAGTCAATCGATTGAATCTAGACATTGTTGGACTATGCAAGCAATAGCATAATCTAAAGCTTATTGTGAATAACCTAGATGTGCTCACTAAGGTTGATTTATGTATGTTTAACTTCCAATATTGAATTGTTAATGATCTGTATGTGACAATTCTAGACATTAATGGTCCGAGGAGTTTGATATTTGGGAATGTATTGGAAGTGTTTAGATTGCATATGAATATGAAAGATATTTGTATTCTCAACATTTAGGTCCGATGACATATGATTTTGACTATGCATCATGAATAAATGTTCTTGATAACATATTTTGTAATTTGATGCAGCACATTAATATGCGTGATCAGATGAAGATGTTGTGACTGAAGTAGCCAATCTGAAAGAGCTTAAAGCTTAGAATTTTACACGTAGAGCCTGGCTCTATGATTAATAAGCCCGGTATCCACAATGGGTACGAGACAGTATCTAAAATGAGCCCGATATCTACAAAGGATATAGGACAGTGAAAGGCACTCGGTCACAACAAAATAAAAAGGAAAGTGAGCCTCATATGCATATGCATTTGCAAATAGATATGATTGTGAATTCATTTTTGAAATTGTGATGTTAAAATGATATGCTATATTTAAGTATTTGTTAATAATATGATTGATTGCGATATACATGATCTGAAAGAGTATATGAAATGTGTGACATTCATTATGTCTTATTAAGATAAGGAATGTTGTGAGTTTGGTTATATGTGAGATATTTGTGTATTTGACATGAGTGAGCTCATTAATGACGGTTCACTCATTGAGCTTACAAAACTCATAAAAAATTATAACGTGGCTTTTCAAGTACGAGAGTGGAGACCTAGTTCCTAAGATACTCTAGAAGAATGTTTTGGATTAAGAAATAACTCAAAGGTTTGTCAGCTAACATTTGAGGAGTTGTAGTTTGTTTTTATGTAGTTTTCTTATGTCATGTAGAACATGTGTATAGAGAATTGTAAACCCTCAAACATTTTGGTAATGTAAATATTTATTTTAATTACTACAATGTAAACTATGTTTGTAAATAAAATGAGGAGTTTAGCTTTTAAGTTTTGAGTTATTTTATATGATGCCATATAAGTGAAAGTGATTGCTCTAGCATGCCATTGTCATAGAGTATGTTCTGGACTATCCTATGGATATTCAGGTATATATTCTATGGTAGTAAGGTGTTACATTTTTGGTATCAGAGCATGGTTTGGCATCCATAGGGACATATAAGAACATTTAGGCATAATATACAGTGAGAGACTCAGATAGTGATCATAATTATTTTTGTTATAGGTCATCCGCCATAGGAGACCAAGTTGGAGAGTTAGGTGACACAAAATCTTTAGGAGTCAATAGAGAGTCTCCTGTACCTGAGTTTGCACAAATGTCTCTGAGAATTCCTGAGCAGAGGGAAAGAAGGTATGATAATCTTAAAAAGCAGGTGGCTGTAGACTTCTACGGAAGTACAAACCCTCCTGAGGTTGAAGGATGGTTAAAAAGGTCTAAAAGAGTATTTGATTAGATAGATTATGAGTCAGATGAAAGATTTGGTTTTGCAGTCTCATTTCTGCAAGTTCTAGCATATCAGTGATGGAAGACTATTCCAGGTCGTGCCATCAGGCCTTGTAGTTTAAAGTGGGAAGAGAAGATTTATCTAGATTGAAAGATGAAAGAATTTTTGGATCTAAAATAAGATAGTCTCTCTGTAGTTGAATATGAGATTCGATTTAATGAGTTGATGGGGTATGCTACTGCCCTGATTTCTACTGAAGAGGATAAGTGTAGATAGTTTGAGAATCAGAATGAGGCTAGCCATTTCTAATTTGGGTAGTCTTACAAAACTACAAGCGGCCTCAATCAAAATTGAACAGCTATTGAAAGATGGCCAGAGAGAGTACAGACAGGAGTCTAGAGTGAAGAGACAAGTTGAGTCTCAAGCATATTCTGGCAGGAGTTTCAGTAAACACCATAACAGATAGTTTCGATCCCAGACTAAATCGAGACAATCAGGGTTTGGACTAAGAGGTGGATTTGTTCATATAGATAGAGGTAGAGGATAAGTGTCAGGAGGGCAGTCACAACAAATGCCAAGTTGTGAGCACTATGGCAAGAAACATGGTGGGGAATGTTGGAGGTTATCGGGAGCTTGTTTATATTGTGGCTTTATTAAGCATCAGATTAGAGATTGTCCCGAGACTTTAGAACCACAATTTGGAATGTAAAGGTGAACAATGACTGAGACAATAGTCCAGTAGAGTAGAGCTACTGGATTAGTACAGAGAGGTAGAGGTAGAGGCTGCAAACAATCATCAAGGCCTAGTGTCAGGATTGAGGTGTGGAGTAACCAGCCACAATCTCAGGCCAGGCTCTATGCCATTACCAAAGAGGAGGCACATAACTCCCTAGATGTGGTAACAGGAGTGTTAAATGCTTTTAAGTTTGAAGCCTTTACATTGGTAGATCCAGGATCTATACATTCATTCATCACACTACATCTAACATCTAAACTGCATTGTGAGAGAGAAATGTTGACTTGTGAGCTAGAGGTGAGTATATCAGTAGGTAGTACTACAGTGATTACAGTGGTGTGTAAAGGATGTAACATTTAGATTGATCAGGCGGAGTTGAAAGCCGATCTGATAATATTGTAGTTGAGGGAGATAGACCCTATCTTAGGTATGGATTGGCTCACTGAACATAGAGCTGTGATGAACTGTTATACTAAGGAAGTTATTCTTGAATCCCCTAATCAATCGAGAGTAGTATTTTGAGGAGTTAGTCAAGCAGTGCCGGCTAGATTGATTTTATTCATGAGTGCTTTGAGATTGATCCGAGGTGGATGTGAGGCTTATCTGGCCCATGTAGTTGATACCTGGAATGAATAGACCATTCAGGATATTCCTATTATTAGGGATTTACTGGATGTGTTTCCTACAGAATTATCGAGTTTACCCCTAGAAAGGGAAGCGGAGTTTACTATAACCTTGTTCTAAGTACCGCTCTTATATCAATTCCTCCATATAGGATGACTCAAATGGAATTGAAGGAACTGAAGACCCAATTACAGGAGTTGTTAGAAAAGGGTTTTATCAGGCCTAGTGTGTCACCTTGGGGAGCTCTGGTTTTCTTTGTAAAGAAGAAGGATGAGACTCTGAGACTGTGTATTAACTATAGACAGTCATCAAGTGACAGTAAAGAACAAGTATCCTCTACCGAGGATAGATGATTTACTTGATCAGTTACAGGAAACTCGGGTGCTTACAAAACTAAACTTGAGATCAGGGTATTATCAGCTAAAGATAGCAGAGGTTAATGTATTAAAGAGTGCATTTAGAATGAGATATGGACATTTCGAGTTTTTTCTAATGCCGTTTAGGTTGACAAATGCTTCGGTAGCTTTTATGGCTTTAATCAATAAGTTATTCCAACCTTAATTAGAACGTTTATGATTGTATTCATTGATTACATTTTTGTGTATTTGAAGTGTAGAGAGGAGCATACTGAACATTTGAGATTGGCCCTATAGATAATGCGAGAAAAACAATTGTATGCCAAGTTCAGTAAGTGAGAATTTTGGCTTTACCAAGTAATATTTTGGGGCACATAGTAACTGGACAAGGCATACAAGTTGATGCAAAGAAAGTACAAGCAGTGGTGAAGTGGGAAGCTTCGAGAAATGTGACAGAGATCTGGAGTTTCCTTGGATTAGCTAGTTATTATAAAAGGATTGTCAAGGGGTTTTCACTGATCTTAGCCCCTTTGACAAAACTTCTGAGGAAGAACATGCCTATCAGATGGAATGATGATTGTTAGAGAAGTTTTAAGGAGCTAAAGCATTGGTTAACTACAATATCGATGTTAGCTAATCCATCTGGATCTGGAGGTTATGTGGTATATAGTGATGCATTATACCAGAGATTAGGATGTGTACTGATCCAGTATGGCAGAGTAATGATATATAAATCAAGACAGTTAAGGTCTCACGAATTTAATTATCCGATACATGATTTAGAGCTTGCTGTTGTAGTATTTGTTTTGAAAATTTGGAGATACTACCTGTATGGTGAGATATTTCAGGTATTCACTGATCATAGAAGTTTAAAATATCTGTTGAGTCAAAAAGAGTTAAATATGAGACAGAAGCGGTGGATAGAATTATTAAAAGATTATGATTCCACAATTAAGTATCATCTTGGTAAAACTAAAGTGGTAGTTGATGCATTAAGCCAGAAATCCAATAGTAGTATGGCTCAAATTTAGATATTGAGCTAACTGAGCCTAGTTCAATTAAGAGCACTGAATGTTGAGTTGAATATGGGGCAGAATGAAGCATTGATAACTACATAGAAACTGAGACCTATATTACATGACAAAATTAGAAAAGTTCAAAGTAAAGATCTAGAATTGGTGAAGTTAATTGAGAAGTTGAAGGTGAATATGAGTTCTGAATTTAAATTGAGAGATGATGCATTATGGTTGAAGCAAATTTTGTGTGTTCCTGATGTTGATGATTTGAGAAAAGAAATTCTAAAGCACATGTAGCAGCTTATGCTATGCATCCTGGTACTACCAAGATGTATAAGATGCTAAAACATCATTTCTAGTGGTCAAGGATGAAAAAGCAAGTTGCTGAGTATGTGGCTAAGTGTTTGACTTGCCAATAGATTAAGGAAAAACATCAGGCTCCAATCGGTAAGTTACAGTCACTGCCATTTTTGGAGTGAAAATGAGAAAGGATCACTATGGGTTTACCTAGGACTCTAAGGCAACATGAAGCCATATGGGTCATTGTTGATAGATTGACCAAGTCGGCTTATTTCTTACCAATGAGAGAGAATAACTCATTAGATCAGTTAGCTCAGAGATATGTGAATGAGACAATGAGGTTACATGAAATTATAGTTTCCACTATATCAGATAAGGATCCTAGATTTCCGCGAGATTTTAGGGTAGTCTATAGATAACTTTGGGTACGAAGTTAAATTTTAGTACTACATTTCATCGTCAGAAAGATGGACAGAGTGAGATAATAATTAATACTGTTGAGGATATGCTTAGAGCTTGTGTTTTGGAGTTTCAAGGAGCATGAGATCAATATATAGTCCTGATTGAATTTGCTTATAACAATCAGTATCATAGTTGTATCAGTATGGCACCGTATGAGGTGTTATATGGCAGGAAGTGTCATTCACCTTTGTATTATGATGAAAAGGGTCTAAGGATTGTTGAAGGCCCAGAATTGATTCAAGACACTGTTGATAAGGTTAAACTAATCTGAAGTAGAATTAAAGTAGCACAAGATAGACAGAAGAGTTATGTGGATCAGCACAAAAGAGATATGGATTATCAAATAGGAGATAAGGTATTTATGAGAGTATCACCTTAGTGAGGAGTGCTAAGGTTCGGTCAAACAGGTAAGCTAAGCCCTAGATATGTTGATCTATATGAGATTATTAAGAGAATTGGACTGTTGGCTTATAAGTTATCCCTACCTATGAAATGGTTCAGATTCACAATGTGTTTCATATCAGTATGCTTAAAAGATATCGGTCTAATTTGACAGATGTGTTACTGACTCAAGAAGTTGAAATTGCAAGTAATCTGAGTTATGTTGAGGAACCGGTAAAGATAATTGGTAGTTGAGAAACAAGTGATTCTATTAGTGAAAGACCTTTCGAAGAATCATTCGAGAGAAGAGGCTACATTGGAAACTGAAGAGAATATGAGGAGACAATACCCTTACTTATTTGACCAATCAGGTAAGAATTTGAGGACGAAATTACTTAAGGGGGAGAATTGTAATATCCAATTTTTAGAACATGCTTAGGGTTAGAACCCTAGATTATTGTGAATGAGTAATAGTATAGCCAAAGTTATCAGAGTGCATTACATTGTCATGCATATCATTAGCATACATACATGAATTATAATTGAACACATTATAAAGATAGCATATGTTGTGTATTTGACATGGTCAGCTCATCAATGATGGTTCACTCATTGAGTTCACAAAACTCATCAAAAATTACAACGTGGCTTTTCAAGTACGAGAGTGGAGACTTGGTTCCTAAAATACTCTAGAAGAATGTTTTGGATTAATAAACGGCTCAAAGATCTGTCAGCTGGCATATGAGAAGTTGTAGTTTGTTTTTATGTAGTTTTCTTATGTCATGTAGAACTTGTGTATAAAGAATTGTAAACCCATAAATGTTTTGGTAATGTAAATATTTGTTTTAATGACTATAGTGTAAATTATGTTTGTAAATGAAATGAGGAGTTAAGCTTTTAAGTTTTGAGTTATTCTGTATGATGCCATATAAGTGAAAGTGATTGCTTTAACATGCCATTGTCACAGGGTATGCTTTGGAATGCCTTACGGATATTTGGGTATATACTTTATAACAGTAGGGTGTTACAACCAAACTCTGATTCAAGGGAAAGATCTCATATAATTGTAACATTAATCATTGGTCTAAAAAGAATATTTTCACGATTTAAGAAGTTAGTCCGAAACAAATTAAGATAGTCATAATAAGTGCCAAATTTTGCTAAATTAATTGGTTCAAACCCAGCATCCAAACCAAAACTTATCATTTATTGACTGGGTGTGATAGCATTTCATATCAAATAAATGATAGCAATAAGCCTCGTGAAAAAGAATAACCCTAAGTTAAATATTTGAGATAGTTGCAATTATTCACCTTAGTTTTCTTGTTTATCATGAGTTAAATATGCAATTTCATAAGTAACCTATTTGCTACCTGTACCAATCTTTATGACAATTACAGATCACTGAATTCGTGGATAGAGATAGAATAATTAATATTAAATTAAATTGTTTTTTAATCAATATTAACCATTTATGAAATAAGACAACTTAAAACAAGAAATACTTGAATTAAAATATGAATAAAAGTTAAGAACATAAAACCTCACAAGGTTATATCTAGAATTTCAAATCAAAACGATTGAGTTTAATCATATATGACTTTTGCTCTAATATCAAAGATAGAAGAAAGACTAAAAATTGTGAAAGATGTAAGAAGAGAGAACCTTTTCTATTGTGAGGAACGTCCCTTTTATATGGTTTTCGAATCTAATCTTAATCTATTTCTAACTTGTAAAGATGTCCATCCAAAACAAATTCAAATTCTTATATGATAAGGATAGAAGGAAGTTTCCCAATTAAACTCCAACTCTTCAAGTGATCAGCCTTATCCATCGCAGCAATCTCTTTACTTCATCCAAAATTCGTGATTATCACCAATAGAGTTTCGATTTGATGCAATCTCTACTTTTCATTTCCTAAAATAAAACAAACATTAATTTTCATATTTAAGTACTAAAATAAATCTAAAACAAAGGAGATAATATCAAATAATATAGCAAGATAGCATATTATCAAATTCCCTCACACCGAACTTTTGCTTGTCCTCAAGCATACATCATTAATTCAATAAATCAATTATTCTCATAACAACCTCTCACCTCGTTTCATGTTATTCAGAAATATCCAAAAGCTAATTCGCATTTAAAGGCTAAGATAAAATAATAATCAAGAGAATAAGCACTCATAAGACACATTGTTAAAACGTAGCATCTCATCAATTCCATCAAAATCAAATGAACAAGACTTCACATCTTCAAAAGGATTTTACTCTATATGCGTAAAGTGTTTAGGGCTCATTAAGCTCTCAAATCAAAACATAGCAAGTTATTTCCATAAGCTTACTTAAGAATCATATCTCCACTTGTAACACCCCACTCCCGCTGAACCCGAACCCGATATCGACAGTGATACCCGAGTCCGTGCCCCGCGAGGGTGA
>JAOTJB010320567.1:0-14500 GCA_027123815.1 Erythroxylum minutifolium | reverse complement strand
TTGGCACACCTTCGATAGGTAAAACAGCTCGTTGACACACCTCCGATGGGCAATACAACCCGTATGGACACTATGCAACTTCGGTGGGAGAAACAACTTGTTGTCACATCTTTGGTAGGCAAAAGAGCATGTTGACCCACCTTTAGAGGGGAAAACAGCAAGTTGGGCATCTTTGGTAGGAAACACAGCCCGTTGGCACACCTTCGATGGGCAAAATAGCCTGTTGGCATGGTCGTTAGGCATCTTTGGTATGAAAAATGGCCCCTTGGCTATGTTCAGTGGGAAAAACAAGCTGTTGGCCATGTTTGGTGGGAAACACAGCCTGTTGGCACATATTTGGGTGGCAAAACAGCCTATTGACATGATCGCTAGGTGCCTTTAATAGGAAAAATAACTCATTGGCACACCTTCGGGAGGTAAAATAGCCCGTTGACACACATTTGGTGGGCGAAATAGCCTATTGGTGCAGTCGTTAGGCATCTTTAGTGGGCAAAATAGCCCGTTGGGCATGTTTAGTTGGAAACACAACCTGTTGGCACGGTCACTAGGCACATTAGCTAGGAAGAACAGTTCGTTGGGCCCCTTCGATGGGAAAAAGAACACTTTGGCACACCTTCAGTGGGAAAAACAACATGTTGGCACACCTTTTGTCGAAAAAATAACCTGTTGGAACACCTTCGGTGGGAAATGTAGCCTATTGGTACACCTTCAACGGGAAAATAGCACGTTGGCACACATTCGGTAGCCAAAATAACCCGTTGGCAATGTCGCTAGGCATCTTAGGTGGGAACAATAGCCTGTTGTCACACCTTCAGTAGGCAAAACAGCCTATTGGCACACCTTCGGTCGACAAAACAACACGTTCACACACCTTTAGTGGACAAAATAGCCCGTTGGCACGGTCGTTAGGCACCCTCTGTGGGAAAACATGCTGTGGCAAGCATTTGATGCGAAGAATAGCCCCTTGGCACAGTCGCTAAGCACTTTAGGTGGTAAAAATAGTTAGTTGAGCGCATTCGGTCAAAAAAACAACCTGTTGGCACACCTTTAGGAAGAAAAACGGTCCGTTGGCACACCTTTGGTGTGCAACACACCCTGTTGGTATAGTTGCTAGGCACCTTCAATGGACAAAATAGCTCATTAGGCATTTTCGGTGGGAAGCACAACCAGTTGGCATACCTTCGGTGGGAAAAACAACGCGTTGGCATGTTCGATAGGCACCTTTAGTAGGACAAATAGCCCGCTGGCACAGTAACTAACCACCTTAGCTGGGAGTAATAGTCCTTTGGGCATATTTGGTCGATAAAATAATTCGTTGGCACAAGTTTGGTGGGAAAAATAGCCCGTTGGAATGGTCGTTAAGCACCATCTATGGGAAAAACATGTTGTGGCGAACATTTAATGGGATAAATAGCCCGTTGGCACAATCGCTAGGCACCCTTTATGGGAAAAACATGCCGTGGCGAACATTTGATGGGAAGAATAGCCCGTTGGCACGGTCGTTAGGAACCTTAGGTGGTAAAAATAGTTAGTTGGGTGCATTCGGTCTAATAAACAACCCGTTGGCATACATTTAGGAAGAAAAATAATCCGTTGGCACACCTTCGGTGGGCAACACAGCCCATTGGTACGGTCACTAGGCACCTTGGGTGGGCAAAACAGCCCGTTGGGAACCTTCAATAGGAAACACAACCCATTGGCATGGTCGTTAGGCACCTTAGGTGGCAAAACAATCGTTGGACACCTTTGATGGAAAAAAAGGACGTTGTCATGGTCAATAGGCACCTTCGGTGGGACAAATAGCCCGCTGGCATGGTAGCCAACACTTTAGCTGGGAAAATTAGTCCTTTGGGCACCTTCGGTTGCTAGGCACCTTCGGTTGGAAAAATAGCCCATTGGCACACCTTCAGTGGAAAAAAAGCAAGTTGGCATGGTCGCTAGGCATGTTCGGTGGGAAAAAGAGCCCGTTGGCACACCTTCCGTAGGAAAAACATCACGTTAACACACCTTTGGTGGGAAAAATGACTCCTTGGCACACCATTGGTGGGAAAAAGAGCATATTGACATGTTGGCAACGTTGCTGGGCACCTTCAGTTGGAAAAGCAGCCCATTGCCATACCTTTGGTGGCAAAAATAGCACGTTGGCACGGTCGATAAGCAATTTTGTTGTGAAAAATAGCCCGCTCGATACCATCGGTGGGAAACACAGTCCATTGGGCACCTTCGGTGGGAAAAACAACACGTTGACATGCAATCTGCTAGCACAGTCACTAGGCACGTTAGGTGACAAAACAATTCATTGAACACCTTCGGTGGAAAAGGAGCCCATTGGCACACCTTTGTTAGGCAAACCAGCCTGTTTGCACACCTTTAGTGGGCAAAACAACTCGCTGGTAAAGTCGCTTGGTGCCTTCGATAAGAAAAACTATTCGTGGGGCACCTTCAATGGGAAAAAAAGCCTGTTGGTGCACTTTTGACGGCCAAAACAGCCAGTTGGCATGGTCGACAAGCACTTAAGGTGGGAAAACAGTCCATTGTGCACCTTCGACAGGAAAAACAACTCGTTGGCAAACCTTTGGTAGGGAAAACAGCTCGTTGGCACAACTTTGGTGGGCAATACAGTCTTTTGATACAGTCGTTAAGCACCTTAGGTGGGAAAAACAGCTCATTCACATATCTTTGGTGAGCAAGAGAGCCTATTGGCACAATTTTGGTGGGCAAAAGAGCCAGTTGGTGCTCCTTTGGTGCGCAAAATAGCCCGTTAGGCACATTCGGTGGGAAACATAGCCCGTTGGCACACCTTCGATAGGTAAAATAGCCCATTGACATAGTCCTTAGGCATCTTCAGTGTGAAAAATAGCCCGTTGGCTAGGTTGGGTGGGAAACATAGCCAGTTGGCACATCTTTGGGGTGCAAAATAGCCGCTTAACACAGTTGCTCGGTACCTTTGGTGGGAAAAACAACCCGTTGTCACACCTTCAGCTGGAAAAATAGCACATTGCCAATCCTTTGGTCTGTCCTTTGGCACACCTTTGACGGAAAAGGCAGCACGTTGGCACAATCGCTAGGCACCTTCAATAGGAAAACCAGCCTATTAGAATGCCTTCAGTGAGATAAACAGCACATCGGCAAGGTTGATAGGCATCTTCGATGGGCAAAATAGTCCGTTGACACGGTCTCTAGGCACTTTATGTGGGAAAAGTAGTCTGTTGGGCACTTTCAATAGGAAAAACCCACGTTGGCATAACTTTAGTAGGAAAAATAGCCTGTTGGCACACCTTCGGTGGGAAACACATGTCGTTGGCACACCTTTAATGGGTAAAACATCCCGTTGGCAAAGTCGGTAGTTGCCTTCGGTGGGAAAAAGGGTCCATGGGGCATCTTCAGTGGGAAAATAACCTGTTGGCATACCTTCTGTAGGTAAAACAGCCAATTGGTGCATCTTCAATAGGAAAAACAACCCATTGGCATGGTTGTTAGGCACCTTTGGTAGGAAAAACACTCTGTAGTGGACATTTTGTAAGAAAAATAGCCTGTTGGCATAGTCACTAGGCATATTAGGTGGCAAAAATAGTCACTTGGGCATCTTTGGTGGGAAAAATAGCGTATTGGCACACCTTCAGAAAGCAAATAGCCCATTCGTACACTTTCGATGGGTAAAACAACTTGTTGGCACAGTCGCTAGGAACATTTGATGGGCAAAGTAGCCCGTTGGGCACCTTCTGTAGGAAACATAGCTTGTTGGTACCCCTTTAGTGAGCAAAACAAGTCGTTGGCAAAGCAACAAGGTGCCTTCGGTGGGAAAAATAGTTCGTGGGGCATCTTTGGTGAGAAAACAGCCCCTTGGCTCACATTCGATGGCCAAAATTTGTTCTTGGCATGTCGCTAGCACCTTACGTAGCAAACATAGTCTGTTGGGTACCTTCGATGGAAAAACAACATGTTGGCAGGCTGGCACGATCAATAAGCACCTTTGGTGTGAAAAATAGCCCGTTGGGTACCCTCAATGGGAAACACAGCTCCTTGGCACTCCTTCAGTAGGAAAAAGAGTGTGTTGGCACAGTCACTAGGCACATTCGTTGGGAAGAACAGTCCGTTGGCACACCTTTGGTAGGAAGAATAGCATATTGTCATAACTTTGGTAGGATAAATAGCCCATTGGAATGGTCAATAGGCTCCTTTGGTATGAAAAATAGCCTGTTGGGCACCCTCAATGGGAAACACAACCCGTTGGTCCTACTTCGGTGAGCAAAACAGCCCTTTGGCACACCTTTTGTGGGAAAAACAGCATGATGGCATAACTTCGGTGGGAAAACAGCCCGTTGGCACATCTTCGATGGGAAAAGTAGCACATTGGCACGTTGGCACAATCGTTCGGCACAATCGGTGGGAAAACTAGCTTATTGGCACACTTTCGATGGGAAAAGCAGCAAGTTGGCACAGCCGATAAGCACTTTCGGTGGGAAAATAGCCCTTTGGCTCGATCGCTAGGCACCTTAGGTGGGAAAAATAATCCCTTTGGCACCTTTGGTTAGAAAAATAACACGTTAGCAGATCTTTGTTAGGAAAAATAGCTAGTTGACACACCTTTTGGGGGCAAAACAACCTGTTGACAAAGTCGCTGGCTACCTTTAGTAGGAAAAACAACTTGTTGGCACACATTTAGCGACCAACATAGCCCGTTGACATGGTTGCTAGGCACCTTAGGTGAGAAAAACAACTTGTTGGCAAACCTTTGGTAGGTAAAATAGCTTGTTGGCATACGTTAGGCAAAAAAATAGGCCGTTGGAATACTTTCGTTGGCCAAAATATCCCGTTGACATGATCGCTAGGCACCTTCGGTGGGAAAAGCAGTTCGTTGGCAAATCTTTAGTAGGCAAAAGAGCCTATTGGAACACCTTCGGTGGGTAAAATTACCTGTTGGCACATCTTTGATGCCCAAAATAGCACGTTGGCACACCTTCGATGGGAAAAATAACGCGTTGGAACACATTGTGTGGGAAAAATAACACGTTGGTGCACCTTATGTGGGAAAAACAACACGTTGGCATACCTTGTGTGGCAAAACCAGCCTGTTGGCACACCTTGCGTGGGAAAAACAGCATGTTGACATCGTTGGTGAGTACCTTTGGTGGGAAAAACAACTCATTGGCACACCTTCGAGGGGAAAAACAGCATGCTGGCAGGGCATGGTCAATAGGCACATTTGGTGTGAAAAGTATCCCTTTAGGCACCATCAGTGGGAAACACAGCCTGTTGGCACTCCTTTGATGGGCAAAACAATCTATTGGCATGGTCACTAGGCACCTTCGGTGAGAAAAACAGTCCGTTGACACACCTTCGGTGGGAAAAATAACACTTCAACATAATTTCGGTTATAATAACAACCCGTTGGCACACCTTCGATAGGAAAAATAGCATGTTGGCACATCCATTAGGCATTTTTTATGGGAGAAATAGCCCATTGGAGCACACAGTCTGTGGGAAAAGCAACACGTTGGCACGTTGCCACAACCGTTTGGCACATTCGGTAGGAAAACTAACCTATTGGCATACTTTTGACGGGAAAGACAGCAAGTTGACACGGTCAAAAGGCACCTTCGATAGGTAAAATAGCCCATTGGATCGGTCACTAGGCACCTTAGGTGGGAAAATAGTCCGTTTGGCACCTTCGGTGGGAAAAACAACACATTGGCACACCTTTGTGGGAAAAATAGCCTATGGGCACACCTTTGGTGGGAAACATAGCCCGTTGGCACACCTTCGGGGGCAAAACAGCCCATTGGCAAAGTCGTTAGTTACTTTGGGTGGGAAAAACCAATTGTGGGACACTTTTGGTGGGAAAAATAGTCTGTTGGTGCACATTTCCAGCCAAAATAGCACGTTGACATGGTCGGTAGACACCTTACGTGGGAAAAAAAGCCTGTGGCCACACCGTCGGTAGGCAAAACATGCTATTGGCACACCTTAGGTCGAAAAACATCCCGTTGGCACACCTTCGATGGAAAAAACAAACTGTCGTCACGGTTGCTAGGCATCTTTGGTGGGAAAAATAACCTATTGGCATACCTTCGCTAGGAAAAATAGCATGTTGGCACAGCTTCTAGGCACCTTAGGTGGGAAGAACAGTCCGTTGGGCCCCTTTGGTAGAAAAACAACACGTTGGTGCACCTTTGATGGGAAAAATAGTATGATGGCATGCCTTTGGTAGGAAAAATAGCTTGTTGGGACACCTTCGATAGGCAAAATAGCTTGTCGGCACACCTGTGGCGGTCAAAACAGCATGTTGGCATAGTTGCTAGGCACTTTTGGTGGGAAAAAAGTCTTTGACGGAAATTTTATGAGAAAATAGTCCTTTATCACACCTTCGAGAGGCAAAACAACCCATTGGCACACCTTTGGTGGGCAAAATAGCCCATTGGTATAGTCATTAGGCACCTTCGATGGACAAAACAGCCCGTTGGGAACCTTCAATGGGAAACACAACCCATTGGTATGGTCGTTAGGTTCCTTAGGCAGTAAAACAATTCGTTGGGCACCTTCGATGGAAAAACAGCTCGTTGGCATAACTTCGGTAGGAAAAATAACCTGTTGGCAAACTATCGATGGCTGAAATAGCCTACTGGCAAACTCCCTAGGTGCCTTCGATGGGAAAAATTATCCGCGTGGCATCTTCGGTGGCAAAACAAACTGTTAGTGCACTTTTTGTGGCCTAAGCAGTTAGTTGGCATGGTCGCTAAGCACTTAAGGTGGGAAAAGCAGGTTGTTGGGCACCTTCGGTGAAAAAAACAACCCGTTGGCACACCTTCGATAGGTAGAACAGCCCATTGGCACACCTACAGTGGACAATACAGCCCGTTGGCTCACCTTCAGTGAAAAAAATAGCTTGTTGCCACATCTTCGGTAGGCAAAAGAGCTTGTTGGGATACCTTTAATGGGAAAAAGAGCCCGTTGGCACACCTTTGCTGCTCAAAATAGCCCCTTAGGTAACTTTGGTGGGAAACACAACCCGTTGGCTATGTTCGATGGGAAACACAACCTATTCGCACATCTACAGTGGGCAAAACAGCTTGCTGCCATGGTCTCTAGGTGCCTTTAGTGGGAAATACAACCCCTTATCACACCTTCGATGGGAAAAACAGCAAGTTGGCAATCCTTCGGATGGAAAACTACCCTTTGGCACACCATCAATGGGAAAAACAGAGCATTGGAACAATCGCTGGGCACCGACGGTGGGAAAACCAGCCCATTGGCACACCTTCAGTGGGAAAAACAGCACGTTGGCACAGTCAATAGGCACCATCTGTGGGCAAAATAGCACGTTGGCGCAGATGCTAGGCACCTTAGATGCAAAAAGCAGACCACTGGGCACCTTAGATGTGAAAAACAGACTGCTAGGCACCTTTAGCAGAAAAAAACCACATTGGCACAACTTCAGTGGGAAAAATAGCCTATTGGCACACCTTTGGTGGGAAACACAAGTTTTTGGCACACCGTTGATGGGTAAAACAACCCATTGGCAAAGTCGCTCGCTACCCTTGGTGGGAAAAATAGTCCATTGGGCATCTTCGAAGGGAGAAACAGCCTGTTGGCACACATTCGGTGGCCAAAATAGCTCATTGGTATGGTCGCTAGGCACCTTAGGTAGAAACAAAAGCCCGTTGCACACCTTCAGTAGGCAAAGCAACCAGTTGGCACACCTTTGATAGGAGAAACAGCCTATTGGCATACCTTCAATGGGCAAAATAGTTTGTTGACATGGCCGTTAGGCACCTTCGGTGTGAAAAATAGTTCGTGGTGGACATTTTGTGGGAAAAATAGCCTGTTGGCATAGTCACTAGGGACCTTAGGTGGTAAAAACAATCAGTTGGGCATCTTTTGAGGGAAAAATAGCTCGTTAGCACACCTTTGCTAGGGCAAATAGCTCGTTGGCACATCTTCAATGGGTAAAACAACCCGTTGCCATAGCCGCTAGGCACCTTCGTTGGGCAAAAAAGCCCGTTGGGCACCTTCGGTGGGGAAAACAACTAGTTGGTACCACTTTAGTGGGCAAAGCAGTTCGTTGGCAAAGTCACTAGGTGCCTTTGGTAGGCAAAATAGTCTATGGGGCATTTTCGGTGAGAAAAACACCGTTGGCTCACATTTGGTGGCTAAAATAGGCTGTTGGCACGGTCGCAAGGCACCTGAGGTGGCAAAAACAATCCGTTGGATACCTTCGATGGAAGAACAACTTGTTCGCACACTTTCGGTAGGCAAAACATTCTATTGCCCACCTTCGATGGACAAAATAGTCCGTTGGCCAAGTCACTAGGTGTCTTCGGTAGGAAAAATAGCCCGTTGGTACACTTTTGGCAGCCAAAATAGCCAGTTGGTATAGTCACTAGGCATCTTAGGTAGGAAAAATAGTACGTTGGGCACCTTTGGCAGGAAAAAGAACCAATTGGCACACCTTCGGTGGGCAATATAGCTCGTTGACATGGTCGTTAGCATCTTTAGTGGGAAAACAACTCATTGGCACATCTTTGGTAGGTGAAAGAGCCTGGTGGCACACCTTTGGTGGGCAAAATAGCCCATTGACACATCTTCAGTTCCCAAAATAGCACGTTGACATGATCACTGGGCACCTTAGGCGAGAAAAATAACCCACTACCACTCCTTTGGTGTTAAAAATAACACATTGGCATGGTTGATAGGCGCCTTGGGTGGGTAAAATAGCTCGCTTGCATGGTAACCAGGATCCTTAGCGAGAAAAACAGTTCGTTCGGCATATTTGGTGCAAAAAACAACACGTTGGCAAACATTCGGTAGGAAAAAGAGCCTGTTGGAAAACCTTCAGTAGGAAAAAAGCATGTTGGCAGACCTTTAGTGGGGAATGCAGAACGTTGGTGGCCAAAATAGCCCACTGGCACATCTTCGGTGGGCAAAATAGCATGTTTTCACGCTTCTGGTGGGAAAAAGAACACGTTGGCAATCCTTCAGTTGGAAAAACTACCCTTTGGCACACCTTCGATGGGAAAAGTAGCACGTTGGCATAATCGCTGGGAACCTTCAGTAGGAAAACTAGCCCATTGACACACCTTTGGTTGGAAAAATAACAAATTGGCACAGTCATTAGGCACCATCGGTGGCCAAAATAGCCTGTTGACACGGTCACTAGGCACCTTAGGTGGGAAAAACAGTCTACTGGGCACCTTCACTGGGAAAAAGACTATGTTGGCATAACTTTAGTGGAAAAAACAGCCTATTCGCACATCTTTGGTGGGAAACACAGCTCATTGGCATACCTTTGGTGGGTAAAACAATCTGTTGGTAAAGTTGCTAGCTGCCTTCGGTGGGAAAAACAGTCAATGGGGCATCTTTGGTGGGAAAAATGGTCCATTGGCATATATTTCGTGGCCAAAATAGCCCATTGGCATGGTCTTTAGGCACCTTATGTGGGAACAATAGCCCGGTGGCACACCATCGATAGGTAAAACAGTCGTTTGATACACCTTTGAAAGGAAAAATAGCCCAATGGCGCACCTTCTGTGAGCAAAACAGCCTATTGCCATGGTCATTAGGCACCTTATATGGGAAAAACAGTCTTTGGTGCACATTCTGTAGGAAACATAGCCCATCGGCATAGTCACTAAGCACCTTAGATGGCAAAAACAGTCAGTTGGCCACCTTTGGCGAGAAAAATAGCCAGTTAGCACACATTCGACGACTAAAATAGACATTGGAATGGTCTCTAGGCACTATAGGTGGGCAAAACAGCCTGTTGGCACACCTTCAATCGACAAAACAACCCGTTGACATACCTTCAATGCGTAAAATAGCCTGTTGGCACAATCATTAGGCACCTTTGGTGGTAAAAACGTGTCCTGGTCGACATTTGGTAGGAAAATAACCCATTGGTACAATTGCTGGGCACCTTACGTGGCAAAAATAGTTAGTTGGGCACCTTCGACGAGAAAAACAGCCCGTTGGCACACCTACAGGAAGAAAATCAACCCATTGGCGCACCCTCAGTGGGCAAAATAGCTCGTTGGCACGGTCACTAGGCACTTTCGGTAGGTAAAATATCCCATTTGACAACTTTGGTAGGAAACACAGCTTATCGGCACACCGTTGGGGGGAAAAATAGAACGTTGACAAGGTCGATAGGAACTTTCGATGGGAAAAATAGTCCGCTGGCACAGTAGCCAGGCACCTTGTTGGGAAGAACAGTCTATTAGGCACCTTCAATGGGAAAAATAGCACATTGGCATAATCTCGATGGGAAAGACGGCCTGTTGGCACACCTTTGGTGGAAAAAAGCATATTATCACGGTTGGTAGGCATCCTTGATGGGAAAAACAGCCCATTGGCATACCTTCGATGGGAAAAACAACACATTGGCACACCTTGGGTGTGAAAAACGACCCATTGGCACACCTTTGATTTGAAAAACAACACATTTGCACGTTGGCATAGTTGCTGGGCATCTTTAATACAAAAAAGGCCCATTGTCACACCTTCGATGGGAAAAGTAGCAGGTTGGCATAGTCGATAGGCACCTTTGTTATGAAAAGCAACCCGTTGGGCACCTTCAGTGGGATGTACAACTCGTTGGCACACTTTTGGTGCGTAAAACAACCTGTTGGCACAGTCATTAGGCACCTTCGGTGGGAAAAAAACACATTAGCACAACTTCGATGGGCAAAACAGTTGGTACACCTTCAGTTGGAAACACAGTCTATTGGTACACCTTTGCTGGGCAAAATGGTCCATTGTCAAAGTCACATGTTACCTTCGGTGGGAAAAATAATCCGTAGGGCACCTTTGGTGGAAAAAACAACCTATTGACACGCATTCGGCAGCAAACATAACCTCTTGGCATGGTCGCGAGGCACCATAGATGGGCAAAACAACTCGTTGGCACACCTTCGGTAGGAAAAATAGTTTGTTGGCACACCTTCGATCCCTATAATAACCATTTGATACACATTTGATGGGTAAAACAGCCAGTTGGCATAGTTATTAGGCACCTTCGGCAGGAAAAACATGCCATGGCAGACAATCGGTGGGAAAAATAGCCCATTGGCACAGTTGCTAAGCACTTTAGGTGGCAAAAATTGTGAGTTGGGCACCTTCGATGCTAAAAACAGCCCATTGGCACATCTTTGGGAAGAAAAATAGCTCGTTGGCATACCTTTAATGGGTAAAACAACTCGTTGGTACGGTCACTAGACACCTTTGGTAGGCAAAACAGCCTGTTAGGCAACTTTGGTGGGAAACACAACCCGTTGGCACAATTTTTGGTAGGAAAAATAATACATTGAAATAGTCGATAGGCACCTTCAGTGGCACAAATGGCCTGTTGGTATGATAGCCAGGCACCTTAGTTGGGAAAAACAGTTCATTGGGCACACCTTTGGTGGGAAAAAACAACCTGTTGACACACCTTTAGTTAGAAAAATAGCCCGTTGGCACACCTTTGATGGGAAAAATAACACGTTGGCAAGTTAGCACATCTGCTAGGTTCCATCAGTGGGAAAAATAGCACGTTGGCATATTGGCAAAGTCGTGACGCACTTAGGTTGGAAAAATAGTTTGTTGGACACCTTTGGCTGGAAAACAGTTTGTTGGACAACTTTGCTGGGAGAAACAACCTATTGGCAAACCTTCGGTAGGAAACACAGCCCGTTGGCAAAGTCACTGGCTGCCTTCACTGGGAAAAACAATTCGTGGGGCACCTTCGGTGGGAAAAACAACCCGTTTGCACACATTCGACGGCCAAAATAAACTATTGGAATGGTCACTAGGCACTTTATGTGTAAAAAATAGCCCGTTGGCACACCTTGGTAGGTGAAATAACCTGTCGGCACACCTTCGATAGGAAAAATAGCCCGTTGGCACACCTTCTGTGGGTAAAACAAACCATTGGGAACTTTGGTAGGAAAAAACATGCCATGGCAGACATTTGGTTGGAGAAATAACCCGTTGGTATGGTCGCTAGGCATCTTCAGGAGGCAAAATAGCCCGTCAAAATGATCACTTTGCACTTTTGGTGGCAGAAATAGTCCACTAGGCACGTTCGGTGGAAAAATAGCCCATTAGCACACCTTCGGTGGGCTAAATAGCCTATTAGCAAAGTCGCTATATGCCTGTGATGGCAAAAGCATTCTGTGGGCCAGCTTCTGCAGGACAAACAGCCCGTTGATGCACTTTCGGTCTACAAAATAGTTAGTTGGCAAAGCGCTAGGCACCTTAGCTGGGAAAAACAATCCTTTGGGTCCCTTCGGTGGGAAAAACATCCCGTTGGGACACTTTTGGTGGACAAAATAGCTCGTTGGCACACCTTTGGTGGGAAAAACAACACATTGGCAATCCTTCGATGGGAAAAACTGTCTGTTGGCACACCTTTGATGGGAAAAACAGCACGTTGGCATAATTACTAGGCACCTTCGTTGGGAAAACCAGCCCATTGGCACAAGGTTAATAGGAAAAACAACATGTTGGCATAGTCGAGAGGCACCATTGGTGGGTAAAATAACCTATTGGCATGGTTGCTAGGAAGCTTAGGTGGGAAAAAACTATCCGTTGGGCACCTTTGGTAGAAAAATAACACGTTGGCACACCTTCGGTGAGAAAAAAAGCCTGTCGGTGCACCTTCAGTTGAAAACACAACCCGTTGGCACACCTTCGGTTAGTAAAATAGCCCTTTGGCAAAGTTGCTAGCTGCCATCGGTGGAAAAAACAACACATTGTCACACCTTTTGTGGGAAAAATAGCCTATTGGCACACCTTTAGTGGGAAACACAACCCATTGGCACACCTTTGGTAGGCAAAATAGCCCATTGGCAAAGTCGCTAGCTGCCTTTGGTGGGAAAAACAGTCCATGGGGCACCATTGGTGGGAAAAACAACTCGTTGGCACACGTTTGACAGCCAAAATAGCCTGTTGACCTGGTGACTAGGCATCGTAGGTGGGAAAAACAGCCTGTTGGCACACTTTCAATAGGCAAAACAGCCTGTTGGCACACCTTTGGCAACAAAACGGCCTGTTTGCACACCTTCGATGGGCAAAACAACCAGTTAGCATGGTCACTAAGCAAGTTCGGTTCAAAAAAATAACCCATTGGCACACCTTTGGTAGGAAAAATAGGATGTTGCCACTGTTGATAGGCACCTTCAGTGAGCAAAATAGCCTGCTGGCACGGTGGCCATACACCTTAGCTTGGAAAAAAAGTCTATTGGGCACCTTTAGTGGGAAAAATAACACGTTGGCACATCTTCAATGGGAAAAACAACCTGTTGGCACACCTTTAGCAGACAAAGTGGCATGTTTGTATGATTGTTAGGCACGTTCAGTAGGAAAAACAGTCCATGGTGGACATTTGGTGGGAAAACAGTCTATCAGCATACCTTCGGGAGGCAAAACAACCCATTGACACATCTTTAGTACGCAAAACAGCCCATTGGTATAGTCATTAGGCACCTTTGGGGGCAAAAACAGTTAGTTGGGCACTTTCGACAAAAAAATAGCCTGTTGGCACAGCTTCAGGTAGAAAAATAATCTATTGGCACACCTTCGGTGGGCAAAACAGCCCATTGGTAATGTTGCTGGGTAGCTTTGGTGGGCAGAACACCCCTTGGCACACCTTCTATGGGAAAAATAGCCCATTAGTAAAGTCGCTAGGCACTTTCGGTGGGCAAAATAGCTTATTGGTAAAGTCGCTAATCACCTTCGGTGGGCAAAACAACCACGAGCACCTTCGGTGGGCAACACAGCCCGTTGGCACGGTCGCTAGGTGCCTTAGGTAGCTAAAAAATCCATAGGACACCTTCAGTGAGAAATAAACCCTTTGGCATACCTTCGGTAGGCAAAACAGCCTGTTGGTAAAGTTGTTAGGTGCCTTCGATGGGAAAAACTATTTGTGGGGTACATTTGGTGGGAAAAACGACCCGTTGGTGTACATTTGGTGGCCAAAATATCCAGTTGGCATGGTCATCAGGTACTTAAGGTGGGAAAAATAGTCTGTTGGGCATCTTTGGTGGGAAAAACAGTACGTTAGGCACCTTCAGTGGGAAAACCAACTTATTGGCACACCTTTGGTGGGAAAAATAGCACATTGTTAGGGTTAGTAGACGCCATCGGTGGGAAAAATAGCCCGTTTACATAATGACTAGGCGTCTTAGCTGGGAAAAACAGTCCGTTAGGCACCTTCAGCAGGGAAAAGACCACGTTGGTAGAACTTTAATGGGAAAAATAGATTATTTCCACACCTTTGGTAGGAAACACAGCACATTGTCACACCTTGGGTGGGTAAAATAGCCTGTTGGTGAAGTCACTAGCTACGTTCGGTGGGAACAACAATTCATGGGGCATCTTCGGTGGAAAAAATAGCCCGTTGGCACACATTTGGCTGCCAAAATAACCCTGTTGACATGGTTGCTAGCCACCTTAGGTGGCAAAAACAGCCCTTTGGACACCTTCAATGGAAAAAGAACTCGTTGGCACCCTTTTGGTAGGCAAA
>JAOTJB010320542.1:0-27227 GCA_027123815.1 Erythroxylum minutifolium | reverse complement strand
GTTTTTCCTACTGATGGTGCCCTATGGACTGTTTTGCCCACCAAAGGTTCCTAGGGAACATGCCAACGGGCTATTTTGCCTACAGAAGGTGTGCAAACGGGCTGCTTTTCCTGCTGAAGGTGCCCATTGAGCTGTTTTGCCCATTGAAGGTCCCTAGCAATCGTGTCAATAGGCTATTTACCCCACCGAGGATCTTCCAATGGGTTGTTTTGCCCACCAAAGGTATGCGAACGAGTTTTTTTTCCCTCAAAGGTGCCCAATGGGTCATTTTTTCCACCTAAGGTGCCTAGCGATTGTGGCAAGGGGCTATTTTGTCAACCAAATGTGTGTCAACGGTCTGTTTTTCCCACCAAAGGTGTGCCAAAGGATTGTTTTTCCCGCTAAAGGTGCCCAACAGACTATTTTGCTCACCGAGGTGCCTAATGATTGGGCCAATGGACTAGTTGCCCCACCGAAGGTGTGCGAACGGGTTGTTTTTCCCACCGACGGTGCCTAGCAAACTTGCCAACGAGCTGTTTTGCCCACAAAATGTGCCAAATGAATGTGGCAACGGGTTATCTTTCCCACCAATGGTAGCAAGTGACCATGCAACCGTGGTGTTTTTCCCGCCTAAGGTGTGGCATCGGGCTGTTTTGCCCACCAAAGATCTACTAACGGGCTGTTTTGCCCACCAAAAGTGTACCAACGGGCTATTTTTCCCACTAAAGTTGACTAGCGAAAGTGATGACAGGCATTTTGCCCACCGAAGACGTTCCAACAAGCTACTTTACCTATCGATGGTGTGCTAACGGGTTGTTTTTCTCATTCAAGGTCCCCTATAGACTGTTTTACCCATCGAAGGTGCCTGATGAGCATTCCAATAGGCTATTTTAACTAGAGTAGATGTGCAAACGGCAATTTTGCCTACCGAACGTGCCCAATGGGGTGTTTGCCTAACAAAGGTGCCTAGTAATCGTGCCAACTAGCTATTTTCCCCATAGAAGGTCTTCCAACGGGTTTTTGTGCCCACCAAAGGTGCGCCAACAAGTTATGGTTCCCACTGAAGGTGCCCAACGGGTTGTCTTTTCCACCGAAGGTGCCTAGCGACTATGGCATCGAGCTATTTTGTCCACCAAATGTCTGCCAACGGGTTGTTTTCTCCACCAAAGATGTGTCAAAAGGCTGTTTTTCCCACCAAAGGTGCCTAACATACTATTTTGCGCAGCAATCCTGCCTACGGACTATTTGCCCCATCGAAGGTGTGCCAACGTGCTGTTTTTCCCACCAAAGTTGCCTAGTGAATGTGTGAACAGGTTGTTTTGCCCTCCAAAGGTGTGCCAACGGGTTGTTTTTCCTAGCGACAGTGTACCAACGGATTGTTTTTCCCATAGAGGTTGCCTAACGAAAGTGCCGACAGGCTATTATGCCAACCAAAGGTATTCCAATAGGCTATTTTGCCTATTGAAGGTGTGCCAACGGGCTATTTTTCCCACTGAAGGTACCTAGCAATCATGCCAACTAGCTATTTGCCCCACCAAAGGTATTCCAATAGGTTTTTTTGCCCACCAAAGGTGTTCCAACAAGCTATGTTTCCCATCGAAGGAGCCCAACGGGTTGTTTTCTTCATCGAAGATGCCTAATGACGTAGCAACAGACTGTTTTGTCCACGAAAGGTGTGCTAAGGGGTTGCATTTCCAACGATGGTGTACCAAAGGGGTGTTTTCCCACCAAAGGTGCCTAACAGACTATTTTGCCCACTGAAGGTACATAGCGATCTTGCCAATAGACTATTTGCCCCATTGAAGGTGTGCTAACGGGCTATTTTTCTCACCAAAGGTGCCTAACAAACCTATCAACAGGTTGTTTTGCCGACAAAAGGTTCCAATAGAGCATGGCAAGGGGCTATCTTGCCAACTGACGGTGTCTAGTGACCGTTCAACCGTGGTTTTTTACGACCGAAGGTGTGCCAACGAGCTATTTTTCCTACCGTAGATGCCAAGCAAGCATGCCAACGAGCTATTTTACCCGCCAAAGGTTTTCCAACAGGCTATTTTACCTATCGATGCTATGTCAAAAGTTTGTTTTTCCCACTGAAGGTGCCCAATGGACTGTTTTGCTTACGAAAGATGCCTATCGAGCATGTCAATGGGCTATTTTGCCTATAAAAGATGCGTAAATGGGCTATTTTTCCCACCGAAGTTGGCAAATGGGTTGTTTCACCCATTGAAGGTCCCTAGTAATCATGTCAACTAGCTATTTGCCCCACTCAAGGTATTCGAACTGGTTGTTTTGCCCAGCAATGGCATGCCAGCGAGCTGTGTTTCTGACCAAAGTTGTCCAACAGGTCATTTTTTCCACCAAAGGTGCCTAGTAACTGTAGTAATAAGCTATTTTTTCCACCAAAAGTGTGCCAACGAGTTGTATTGTTCACCAAATGTTTTGCCCACCGAAGAAGCCTAGCGAACCCACCAAGGTGCTATTTTTCCCAACAAATTGTCTTAGCGAACGTGCCCACGGGCTATTTTGCCCATCGAAGGTGTTCTAACAGGTTGTTTTTCCCAACAAAGGTGTCTAACGATCGTGCCAACGGACTATTTGCCCCACTAAAGGTGTGCTATTGGGCTATTTTTCCAACTGACAATGCCTAGCGAACGTGCCAAAGGGCTGTTTTGCCCACTAAAGGTGTCTATTGATGATGCCAACAGGCTATTTTGCCCACCAAAGGTGACTAGCGACTGTGCCAATGGGATATTTTGTCCACCAAAGTTGTGCCAATGGGCTGTTTTTCTCACCAAAATTACCTAGCATTCTTGTCAATGGGCTGTTTTGCCCACCGAAGGTGTGCCAATGACTTGTTTTCCCTACCAAAGGTGTTCCAAAAGAGTGTTTTGTCCAATAAAGATGCCTACCGATCGTGCCAAGCAAACGTGCCAACTGTCTGCTTTCCCCACTGAAGGTGTCTATTGACTGTGCCACCGTTGTGTTTTTCCCACTAAAGGTTTGTCAATGGGCTATTTTTCCCATCAAAGGTGTGCCAACTGGCTGTATTTCCCACCCAACGTGCCTTGCGAATGTGTTGATGGGCTATTTGCCTGCAGAAGATTTTCCAACAGGCTATTTTACCTTTCGAAGGTGTGCGAACAAGTTTTTTTTCGAAGGGATGGTGCCATATGAATCGTTTTGCCCATCAAAGGTGCCTAGTGAGAATGCCAAGAGGCTGTTTTGCCAATAGAATGTGTGCAAACGAGCTGTTTTCCCCACCGAAAGTGCCTTGCAATCATCCCAACTAGCTATTTTCCCTACTAAAGGTGTGCAAGCAAGTTGTGTTTCCCATCGGAGGTGCCTAACGAGTCGTTTCTTCCACCAAAGGTGCCAAGAGACTGTGACAATGGGTTGTTTTGCCCACAAAAGGTGTGTCAACTGGCTGTGTTGCCCACCAAAGGTATGCCAAAGGGCTATTTTCCCACTGAAGGTGCATAGCGACTGTGGCAGCGGGTTGTTTTGTCCATCAAAGGTATACCAACGGGCTGTTTTGCCCACCAAAGGTGTATCAAAGGGCTATTTTTCCCACCAAGGTTGCCTAGCCAAAGTGCTGAAGGGCGTTTTGACCACCAAAGGTATGCAAACAGGGTATTTGTCTATCGATGGTGTGACAATAAGTTGTTTTTCTCACTGAAGGTGCCTAATCGACTGTTTTGCCCACTGAGGGTGCTTGGCAAGCATACCAACAGACTCTTTTTCCTACAGAAGATGTGCAAATAGGTTATTTTTCCTACCGAACGTGCCCAATGGGGTATTTTGCCCAACGAAGGTGCCTAGCAATCGTACAAATGGGCTATTTGCTGCATCAAAGGTGTTCTAACGGGTTGTTTTACCCACCGAAGATGCCTAACAAATGTGCCAACTGGCAGTTTAGCCCACTGAAGGTGTGACAATGGGTTGTTTTGCCTACGAAATATGTTCCAAAGGACTATTTTGCCCATCGAAGGTGACTAGCAACCGTACCAACGGGATGTTTTGCCCACCAAAGATGTGCCAATGGGTTGTTTTTCCCTCTGAAGTTTTCGACTAAACTTTCCAAAGGGCTATTTTACCCACCGAAGGTGTGTAAATAGGTTTTTTTGCCTACCAAAGGTGTTCCGAAGGACTATTTTGCCCAACAAAGATGTCTACTGATCCTGCCAACGTGCTGTCTTACCCACCAAAGGTGTGCCAACGAGCTGTTTCTTCCACCGAAGGACCCTAGCAGCTGTTTTGCCCATCAAAGGTGCTAAGCGAACTTGCCCACCACCTATTTTTCCCACCAAAGGTGTCTAGTGACTAGGCCACCATGGTGGATTTCCCACTGAAGGTGTGCAAATGGGTTATTTTTCCCACCAAAGGCGTGCCAATAGGCTGTTTTTCCCACCGAAGGTGCCTAGTCAAGGTGCCGATGGATTGCTTTGCCCATAGAAGGTGCTCCAATAGGCTATTTTGTCATCAAAGGTGTGCCCACGAATGTTTTTTTCCCACTAAAGGTGCCCTACTGACTATTTTGCCCACCGAAGGTGCCTAGCGAGCATGTTAATGGGCTATTTTGTCAACAAAAGGTGTGCAAATGGGTTGTTTTTCCCACCGAAGGTGCCTAGCAATCGTGCCAATAGGCTATTTGCCCCACAAAAGGTGCTCCAATGGGTTGTTTTGCCCACCAAAGGTGTGCCAACGAGTTGTGTTTTCCCCCGAAGGTGTTCAACAGGTTGTTTTCTCCACCAAAGGTGTCTAGCGATTGTGGCAAGGGGTTGTTTTATCCACCAATGGTGTGCCAACTAGTTGTTTCGCCCACCGAAGGTATGCCAAAGGACTACTTTTCCCATTGATGGTGCCCAACATAATATTTTGCCTAACGAGGTGCCTAGCAACTGTGCCAACGAGATATGTTGCCCACCGAAAGTGTTCCAGTGGGCTGCTTTTCCCGTTGGAGGTGCCCAGTGACTTCGTCAACGGGTTGTGTTGCTTACCAAAGGTGTGCCAGTGGGCTACTTTTCCCACCAACGGTACCTAGTGACTATGCCAAAGGGCTGTGTTGCCCATCAAAGGTGTGTTAATGGGCTGCTTTTCCCATTGAAGTTGCCTAGTGACTGTGCCAACGAACTGTGTTACCCACCAAAGGAGTGACAACAGGCTGTTTTTCCTAACAAAGGTGCCCAACGAACTATTTTTCACAATAAAGGTTACTAGCATTTGCACAAACGGACTGTTTTGCGCATCGAAGATGCCAACGTGCTGCTTTTCCCACCAAAAGTGTTCTAATGGGCTACGCTTCCTATCGATGCTACCCAAAGGGCTATTTTTCCTACTAAAGCTACCTAGTGAACGTGACAACGGGCTATTTGCTCCACCAAAGGTTGGTCATTAGGTTGTGTTTCCCACCAAAGATTCCCAACGGGCTGTTTTTCCTACAGAAGGTGCCTGATGACTGCACCAACATGCTGTTTTACCCACCAAAGGTCTATGAATGGGCTATGTTGCCCATCCAAGGGGCCAACTTGCTGTTTTTCCCACCAAAGGAGTTCCAACGAGCTACGTTTCCTACCAACGATGCCCAACAAGATGTTTTTGCCACTGAAGTTACCTAGTGACCGTGCCAATGGGCCATTTTGCCTACAAAAAGTGTGCCAATGGGCTGTGTTTCCTATCAAAGGTGTCTAGCCACCGTGCCAACGTGTTCTTTTGCTTAGTGAAGGTGTGCTAACGGGTTATTTGGCCTACCAAAGTTGCCTAGCAACCATGGCAATGGGTTGTTTTACCTATAAAAGGTGTGCCAATGGGTTGTTTTGCCCACTCAAGGTGTACTAAAGGGCTATTTTCCCACCAAAGGTTCCTAGAAAACATGCCAACAGGCTATTTGCCCCACCAAAGGTGTCCGAACGGGTTATTTTTTTTATTAAAGGTGCCTAACGGGCTTTTTTCCCACCGAAGCTATGCAAACATGCTGTTTTTCCCACTGAAGGTGCCTAGCAAAATTACCAATGGGTTGTTTTACCTACCGAAGGTGTGTCAATGGGCTTTTTCTCCCATCAAAGGTGCCTGACTAATTGTTTTGCTCACTGAAGATGCCTAGCAACTATGCCAATGAGCTATGTTGCCCACGGAAGGTGTGCCATTGGGCTGCTTTTCCTACTGAAGGTGCCTAGTGGCTATGCCAACAGGCTATGCTGCCCATCAAAGGTGTGTTATTAGGCTGCTTTTCCCACTGAGGGTGCTTAGCGACCATGCCAACGGGCTGTGTTGCCCACCAGAGAAGTGCCAACAAGCTATTTTTTTGAGCAAAGATGCCCAATGAACTATTTTTTGTACCGAAGGTTCCTAGCATTCGTGTCAATGGGCTGTTTTGCCCATTGAAGTTGCCAACGTGTTGTTTTTCCCACGAAAAGTGTTCTAATGAGCTATGTTTCCTACCGTTGCTTCCAATGGGCTATTTTGCCTACGAAAGGTCTGCTAATGGGCCGTGTTTCCCATCAAAGATGCCTAGCAATCGTGTCAACGTGATGTTTTATCTAGCAAAGGTGTGCCAATGGGCTATTTTACCTACCGATGGTGTGCCAATGGGCTGTTTTCCCATCAAAGGTGCCTGACTACAATGCCAATAGGGGTTTTACCCACTAAAGGTGCCTAGCGACTATACCAACGGGCACTTTTGCCTAGTAAAGGTGTGCAAATGGGTTGTTTTTCCCACTGAAGGTGCCCGATGCACTATTTTTCCCGCCAAAGGCACTTAGCTATCATGTCAACTAGCTATTTGCCTGATTGAAGGTGCCTAGCAATCGTGCCAATAGGCTGTTTTTCTTACCTAAGGTGTGCTAACGAGCTATTTGTTCCACTGAAGATTCCTAGCGACCATGCCAATGGCCTGTTTTACACACCAAAGGGGTGTCAACGGGCTGTTTTCCCTCTGAAGGTGTGTCAAAGGGCTATTTTCCCGCCGCAGGTGCCTACCAAATGTGCCAATAGGCTATTTGCCCCACTGAAGGTATGCCAACGGACTGTGTTTCCCGCCGTGCCAATGTGTTGTTTTTCCCACCAAAGATGCCTAGAGGCCATGATAATAGGTTGTTTTGCCCACTAAAGGTGCTGAGGGGCTGTTTAGACAACTGTAGGTGCCTAGTGACTATGACAGTGGGCATTTTTCTCACCAAATGTGCCTAGCGACCATGCCAACAAGTTGTTTTGTCCACCAAAGGTGTGCCAATGAACTATTTTGCCCACCGAAGGTGTGCCAACAGGCTAGTTTTTGCAAATATGAAGCCTAACGACTGTGCCAATGGGCTATTTTACCTATTAAAAGTACCTAATGACTGTGTCAACTTGTTGTTTTTCCAACCGAAGATATGCCAATGGGTTGTGTTTTCCTCCGATGGTGCCCAACGGGGTGTTATTCCCATAGAAGGTCCTTAGCGATTATTCCAATAGGCTACTTTGTCCACCGAAGGTGTGCTAATAGGTTGTTTTCCTATTGAAATTACCTAGCGACTGTGCCAACATGCTATTTTTCCCACCGAAGGTCTGCCAACAAGTTGTTTTTCCCACCAAAGGTGCCTAACGACTGTGTTAACAGGCTATTTTACCAACTAAAGTTGCCTAACTACCGTGTCAATAAGTTGTTTTTCCCACCGATGATATGCCAATCGGCTTTATTTCCTAATGAAGATGCCCAACGGGTTGTTTTCCCATTAAAAGTGCCCTTCGACATGCCAATGGGCTATTTTGCCTGCCGAAGGTGCCTAGCCATAGTGTCAAAGTGTTGTATTTCCCACTGAAGGTGCACCAACATTTTGTTTTTCCCACCGAAGGTGCCGAGTGAACATGTCGATAGGTTGTTTTGCCCACCGAAGGTGTTGCAATGGGCTATTTTACCCACCGAATATGTGCCAACAGGATGTTTTACCCACCAAAGGTGCCCAATAGGTTGTTTTGCCTAATGAAGGTGCCTAGCGATTGTGCCAACGGGCTGTTTTGCCTACTAAAAGTATTCCAACGGGCTATTTTGCCTATTAAAGGTGTGTCGTTGCACAGTTTTTCCCACGAAATGTGCCCTACGGATGGTTTTGCCCACCGAACATGCCTAACGGGCTATTTTCCCACTGAATGTCCCTGCCGATTGCCCCAACAGGCTATTTTACCCACCGAAGATGCCTAACGATAGTGCAAACGTGCTATTTTTCCCACCGAAGGTGCCTAGCGAATGTGTCAATGGGCTATTTCGCCCACTGATGGTCTTCCAACGGGCTATTTTGCCTAGTGAAGGCATGCCAATAGGATGTTTTTCCCACCGAATAAGCTCTACGGATTACTTTGCCCACCAAAGGTGCCTAATGACCATGCCAACGGAATGTTTTGCCCATCAAAGGTGTTCTAACGTGCTATTTTGCCTACCAAAGGTGTGCCACTATGCTGTTTTCCCCACCAAACGTGCCCTACAGATGGTCTTGCCCACTAAAAGTGCTGAGCAACCATGCCAACGGGCTGTTTTACCTGTCAAAGTTGTGCAAACGGACTGTTTTTCCTACCAAAGGCCCTCAATAGGTTGTTTTACCCACCAAAGGTGCCTAACGATCATGCAAACTGGCTATTTGCTCGACTGAAGGTGTTCCAACGGGCTATTTTGCCTACCCAAGGTGTGCCAACGAGTTGTTTTTCCCATCGAAGTTGCCTAGTGGCCGTGGAAACGAGTTGTTTTGGCCACCAAAGGTGTGCTAATGGGTTGTTTTACCTATTAAAGGTGTGCCTAAGGGCTGTTCTTCCCACTGAAGGTGCCTAGCGAATGTGACAACTGGCTATTTACCTCATCGAAGGTGTGCCAACGAGTTGTGATTCCTACCGATAGTGCCTAAAGACTATACCGACGGGCTATTTTACCCACCGAAGGCACCTGAGGACCATGCCAACGAGCTGTTTAGCCCTCCAAAGGTGTGCCAAGGGTCTGCTTTGCCCACTAAAGGTGTGCCAACAGGCTATTTTTTCTTCAAAGGTGCCTAGCGACCATGACAATGAGCTATTTTGCCTACCAAAGATGCCTAATGACCATGCCAACGGGCTGTTTTACCCATCGAAGGTGTGCTATAGGGCTATTTTTCCCACCGAAGTGCCTAGAGAATGTGGCAATGGGCTATTTACCATACCAAAGGTGAGCTAACAGGCCAAGTTTCCCATCGAAGGTGCCTAAAAATCTTGCCAACTGGCTATTTTGCCCACCAAAGGTGCCTGATGATAGTGCCAACGGATTGTTTTGTCCACCAAAGGTGTGCCAAAGGGTTGTTTTGACAACTGTAGGTGCCTAGTGACCATGCCATCGGGCATTTTTCCCACTGAAAGTGCTTAGTGACATGCCAACGGACTGCTTTGCCACCGAAGGTGTGTCAACGGGTTGTTTTTTGCGAACATGGTGCCTAGCGGCCGTGCCAACGAGCTATTTTACCTACCAAAGATGCCTAATGACTGTGCCAACGTGTTGTTTTTCTCACCAAAGGTGCACCAACGGATTGTGTTTCCCTACGGTGGTGCCCAAAGGAGGTGTTTTTCCCACAAAAAGTCTATAGTGACTACGTCAACAGGCTGTTTTATCCACCAAAGGTGTGCCAAAGGGTTGATTTTCATACCAAAGTTGCCTAGCAACTATGCCAACGTGCTGTTTTGCCTAGCAAAGGTGTGCAACGAACTGTTTTACCCACCGAAGGTGCCCAATGGGTTGTTTTCCCACCGAAGGTGCCTAGCGACCATGCCAATGGGCTATTTTGCCCACCAAAAGTGTTCCAAAGGGCTATTTTGCCTATTGAAGGTGTGTAATTGCATAGTTTTTCCTATTGAATGTGCCCTACAGATGGTTTTGCTCACCGAAGAAGTCCAACTGGTTGTTTTCCCACTAAAAGTGCCTGCCGACCTTCCCAACGGGCTATTTTACCCATCGAAGGTACCGAATGATAGTGCAAACATGTTGTTTTTCCCACTGAAGGTGCCTAACGAATGTGTTGACGAGCTATTTCGCCCACCAAAGGTTTTCCAATGGGCTATTTTGCCTAGTGAAGGCGTGTCAATAGGCTGTTTTTCCCACCAAAGGTGATCTATGGACTACTTTACCCATCGAAGGTGCTTAGTGACCGTGCCAATGGATTGTTTTGCCACCAAAGGTGTTCCAACTGGCTTTTTACCTACCAAAGTTGTGCCACTACGTTGTTTTTCCCACCAAAGGTGCCCTACAAACGGTTTTGCCCACTGAAGGTGCCGAGTGACTGTTCCAACGGGCTATTTTGCCTGCCAAAGGTATGCAAACAGATTGATTTTCCTACCAAACCTGCCAAATGGGTTGTTTTGAAACTAGAAGGTGCTTAATGACTGTTCAAACTGGCGACTAAAAGTGCTCCAACGGGTTGTTTTGCCTACCCAAGATGTGCCAATGAGCTGTTTTTCCAGCCAAGGGTGCCTAGCGACTGTGGCAACAGGTTGTTTTGCCTATCAAAGGTGTGTCAATGGGCTATTTTGCCCACTAAAGGTGTGCCAAAGGGCTATTCTTCCCACCAAAGGTGCTTAGCGATTGTGCCAATAGGCTATTTTCCCTATTGAAGGAGTGTCAATGGGCTGCGTTTCCCACCGATTGTACCTGAAGAGCATGCCGACAGGCTATTTTGCCCACCAAAGGTGCTTGATGACCATGCCAACAAGTGTTTTACCCACCAAAGGTGTGCCAAGGGCCTATTTTCCCTACCTAAGGTGCCTAGTGATAGTGCCAACGAGTATTATTCCCTCCGAAGGTGCCCAGCGAACGTGCCAATGGGTTGTTTTGCCTACCAAAGGTGTTCCAACTAGCTATTTTGCCTACCGAAGGTGTGCCAACTGGCTGTTTTCTACAAATATGGTGCTTAGCGACCGTGCTAACGGGCTATTTTACTTATCGAAGGTGTCTAAAGATCATGCCCACGCATTGCTTTTCCAACTGAAGGTGTGTCAACAATTTGTGTTCCTCTACGGGGTGCCCAACAGGGTGTTTTTCCCACCGAAGGTACTTAGTGACTATGCCAATAGCCTGTTTTGTCCACCGAAGGTGTGACAATAGGTTGTTGTTCCCAACAAAGTTGCCTAGTGACTGTCCCAACGTGTTGTTTTCCCACCGAAGGTGTGCCAATATGTTGTTTTTCTGACCGAAGGTGCCTAGCGACCATGCTAAAAGGCTATTTTGCCTACCAAAAGTGCCTAGCGACCGTGCCAACGAGTTGTTTTGCCCACCGAAGGTGTGCCAACAGGATGTGCTTCCCATCGAAGGTGTCCAACGTGTTGTTTTCCTACTAAAAGTGCCTGTCGACCGTGCCAACAGGCTATTTTTCCTACCAAAGGTGCCTAGCGATAGTGCAAACATGCTATTTTTCCCACCAAAGGTACCTAACAAACGTGTCAACGGGTTGTTTTACCCACCGAAGGTGTTCCAACAGCTATTTTGCCTACTGAATGTGTGCCGACAAGCTGTTTTTCCCACCAAAGATGCCCTACGGACTATTTTGCCCACCAAAGGTGCCTAGTGATCGTGCCAAAGATGTTCCAACTGATTATTTTGCCTATTTAAGGTGTGCAATTACACAGTTTTTCCCACCGAATGTGCCCAATAGATGGTTTTACCCACTCAAGGTGCCCAACGAGCTATTTCCCTATTAAAAGTGCCTGCTCACCATGCCAATGGGCTATTTTCCCACCGAAGGTACCTAGCGATAGTGTAGACGTGCTATTTTTCCCACCGAAGGTGCCTAGTGAACATGTCGATGGGTTGTTTTGCCCACTGAAGGTGCCCAACGAGCTGTTTTTCCACCGAAAGTGCATGCCAAAGGTGTGCCAATAGGCTATTTTGCCTACTAAAGGTGCCTAGCGATAGTCCCAACGTGCCGTTTTTCCCAACAAAGGTGTGCCAATGTGTTCTTTTCCCACCAAAGGTGCCTAATGAATGTGTGAACTGGTTGTTTTGCCCACCGAATATGTTCCAATGGGCTGTTTTTCCCACCGAAGATGCCCAACGAATTATTTTATCCATCGAAGGTGCCTAGCAATTGTCCAACGGGCTGTTTTGCCCACCAAAGGTGTTCCAACGTGTTATTTTCCCTACTAAAGGTGAGCTATCGTGTAGTTTTTCCCACCAAAGGCACCTAACGGACGGTTTTACCCATCGAAGATGCCAACGTGCTGTTTTGCCTACAAATGCTGTGTAAACGGGCCATTTAAAAATCCTAATAGGCTGTTTTGACCACCAAAGATGGGTAGAGACCGTGCCAATTGGCCATTTGCCCAACTAAAGGGGTTCAAACGGGCTATTTTTTCTACCGAAGGTGCCTAGCGACCGTGAGAACAGGCTATTTTGCCCACTAAAGGTGTGCCAAAGTGTTGTTTTTTCCACTGAATGTGCCTAGGAAACGTGTCAACAGGCTATTTGCCCCACCAAAGGTGTGCCAACGGGATGTGTTTCCCACCGATGGCGCCTGAAGACAGTGTAGATGGGCTATTTTGCCTACCAAAGGTGCTTGATGACTGTGCCAATGGGTTGTTTTTTCCACCGAAGGTGCCTAGCGATCGTGCTAACGGGTTGTTTTGCTCACCAAAGGTGTTCCAACGGTTAGCCTATATAAGGTGTGTCATTGTGCAGTTTTTCCCACCAAATGTGCCCAACGGATGGTTTTGCCCACTGAAGGTGCCCAATCGGCTGTTTTCCCACTGAAAGTGCCTGCCCATCGTGCCAACGGGCTATTTTGCCCACTAAAGGTACATAGTGACAATGCAAACGTGTTGTTTTTCCCACTGAAGGTGCATAACGAACGTGTCGAAGGGTTGTTTTGCCCACCAAAGATGCCCAACGGACTATTTTCCCACTGAAAGTGGGTGCCAACCTTACCAACGGGATATTTTGCCCACCGAAGGTGCCTAGCAATAGTCCCAATGTGTTGTTTTTCCTATCCCCACCAAAGGTGCCTAACAAACGTGTCGATAGGTTGTTTGCCCACTGAATGTTTGTCAATATGTTTTTCCCACCAAAGGTGCCCAACAGACTATTTTGCCCACCGAAGGTGCCTAGAGATCATGTAAATGGGCTGTTTTGCCCACCAAAGGTGTTCCAACAGGTTATTTTGTCTACTAAAGGTGAGCCATTGCGTAGTTTTTCCCACTGAAGGTACCCAATGGACGGTTTCGCCCATCGAAGATGCCAACGGGCTGTTTTACCTATTAATGGTGTGCAAACGGGCCATTTAAAAATCCCAATAGGCTGTTTTGACCAACGAAGGTGTGTACTGACCGTGCTAATTGGCTATTTACCTGACTGAAGGTGTTCTAACAGGCTATTTTGCCTACCAAAGGTGTGCCAATGGGCTATTTTTCATAACAAAAGTGCCTAGCGACCGTGAGAACGCGTGGTTTCGCCTACCAAAGGTGTACCAATGGGTTGTTTTGCCTACTGAAGGTGTGCTATAGTGTTGTTTTTTTCACGGACGATGCCTAGTGAACATGACAATAGGCTATTTGCCCACTAAAGGTATGCCAACGGGATTTATTTCCCACCGATGGTGCTTTAAGACCGTGTCAATGGGCTATTTTGCCCATCAATGGTGCCTGATGATCATGCCAAAGGGTTGTTTTTCTCATCTAAGATGCCTAGTGATAATGTCAACGGGTTGTTTTGCCCACCGAAAGTGTGCCAATGGACTGCTTTTTGCACCAAAGGTGCGTAGTAGCTGTGTGAACAAGCTATTTTTCCTATCAAAGGTGTCTAACGACCTTTCCAATGTGTTGTTCTTCCCACTGAAGGTATGCCAATGGGTTGCGTTTCCCATCGTTGGTGCATAACGGGCTATTTTTCCCACCATAGGTCCCTAGTAACGTTGCCAATCGGCTATTTTATCCACCGAAGGTGTGCCAAGAGGTTGTTTTCCCACAAAAGTGGCCTAGCGACTGTGCCAACATGCTATTTTCCCATTGAAGGTGTGCGAACAGGCTATTTTTCCTACCTAAGGTGCCTAGTGACCATGGCAACGGACTATTTTGCCTACCAAAGGTGAGCTAATGGCTTGTTTTGCCCACTGAAGGTGTGCCAAAGGGCTATTTTTCCCTCCGAAGGTACCTATCAAACGAGCCAATAGGCTATTTGCCTTACCAAAGGTGTGCCAATGGGCTGTGTTTCCCACAGATGGTGCTTAAAGACCGTGTCAATTGGCTATTTTGCCCACCAAAGGTGCCTGATGACTGTGCCAACAGGTTGTTTTCCATATAGAAGGTTTGCCAACGGGTTATGTTTGCCAACGATGGTGCCCAGCAGGCTATTTTTCCCATCGAGGGTTCCTAGTGACTGTGCCAAGAGAATGTTTTTTCCACCAAAGGTATGCCAATGGGTTGTTTTTCCCACCGAAGTTGCCTAGCGAATGTGCCAATGTTTCCCCCTGAATGTGCCTAGCGACTGTGCTAACGGGCTATTTTACCCTTTGAAGATGCCCAACGACCGTGCTAACGGATTGTTTTACCTACCGAAGGTGTGCTAACAGGTTGTGTTTCCCACCAAAGGTGCCCAATGGCCTATTTTCCCACTGAAAGTGCCTATCGATAGTGCCAAAGAGCTATTTCGCCTACCGAAGGTGCCTATCGACAGTGCCAACGTGCTGTTTTTCTCACCGAAGGTGTGCTAATGTGTTGTTTTTCTGACCGAAGGTGCCTAGCGAACGTGTTGATGGGTTGTTTTGCCCACTGAAGTTGTTCCAATAGGCTATTTTGCCTATCAAATGTGTGCCAATGAGCCGTTTTCCCACAGAAGATGCCCTATAGCCTATTTTGCCCATTGAAGGTTCCAAACGACTGTGCCAACGGGCTGTTTTGCCCACAAAAGGTGTTCCAACAGGCTATTTTGCCTACTTAAGGTGTGTCATTTCGTAGTTTCTCCCACCGAAGGTGTCCTATGGACGGTTCTGCCCACTGAAGCTACACAACAAGCTATTTTCCAACCGAAACTACCTTTCGACCATGTCAACACACTATTTTGCCTACCAAAGTTACCTAGCGATAGCATAAATGTGATGTTTTTCCCACCAAAGTTGCCTAAAAACTATACCAACGGGCTGTTTTGTCCACTGAAGGTGTGCTAATGGGCTGTTTTTTGATTGATGGTGCCTAGTGACCATGCTAACGAGCTATTTTGCCCACCAAAGATGCCTAACGACCATGCCAATGGGTTGTTTTGCCCATCGAAGGTGTGTCAAAGGGCTATTTTTCCCTTGAAAGGTGCTTAGCAAATAATGGGCTATTTACCCCACCAAAGGTGTGCGAACAGGCTGTGTTTCCCATCGAAAGTGAATAAAAACCTTGCCAGCGGACTATTTTGTCCACCAAAGGAGTGACAGGGGGCTGTTTTGACAGCCATAAGTGCCTAACAACCCTACCACTGGGTATTTTTCCTACCGAAGGTGCCTAGCGACCATGCCAAAGGGCTGTTTTGCCCACTGAAGGTTTGCCAACGGGCTGTTTTGCCCACTAATGGTGTGCCAATGGGCTATTTTTTTGCAAATATGGTGCCTAGAGACTATGCCAACTAGCTATTTTACCGAACGATGGCACCTAATGACCGGGCAAACATGATGTTTTTCCCACCAAAGGTGTGCTAATGGGTTGCGTTTCCCTCCGGTGGTGCCCAACGAGGTGTTTTTCCCACCAAACGTCACTAGTGACTGTGCCAACGAGTTATTTTTCCCATCGAATGTGTGCCAACGCGTTGGTTTTCCCACCAAAGTTACCTAGAGATTGTGCCAATGTGCTATTTTTCCCACCAAAGGTGTGCTAACGGGTTGTTTTTCCCATCGAAGCCGCCTAGCGACCGTGCTAACTGGCTATTTCGCCTGTCAAAGGCACCTAGCTACCATGCCAATGAGTCATTTTGCCCATCGAAGGTGTGCTAATGGGCTGTGTTTCCCACTAAAGGTGCCCAATGGGATGTTTTCCCAACGAAAGTGCCTGCTGACCATGCCAATGAGCTATTTTGCTCACCAAAGGTGCCTAGCGATAGTGCCAACGTGTTGTTTTTCCCACCGAAGGTGCGCCAAAGAGTTGTTTTCCCCACCGAAGGTGCCTAGAGAATAGATGGACGGGTTGTTTTGCCCACTAAAGGTGTTTCAACGAGCTATTTTACCTACAGAATGTGTGCCAATCAGGTGTTTTTCCCACCGAAGATGCCCTACAGACTATTTTACCCACCGAAGATGTCTAGCGACCGTGCCAACGGGCTATTTTGCCCACGAAAGGTGTTTCAACGGGCTATTTTCCCTACTGAAGGTGTGCCATTGTGTAGTTTCTCCCACCTAAGGTGCCCTATGGATGGTTTTAACCACTGAAGGTGCCAATGGGCTATTTTGCCTACCAAAGGTGTGCAAACGGGTCGTTTTTCCCAGCAAAGGTGCCTAATGAGTTGTTTTGCCCACCAAAGGTGCCTAGCGACCATGCCAACTAGCTATTTGCTAGATTGAAGGCGCTCCAATAGGGTGTTTTGCTGGGCTGTTTTCCTACTGAATGTGTGCCAATCGGTTGTTTTTTTCCATCTAAGTTGCCTAGCGACCATGCCAATAGGCTATTTTACCTAGCAAAGGTGCCTAACGATGATGCTAATTTGTTGTTTTTCCCACCAAAAGTGTGCCAATGGGCTATGTTTCCTACCGTTGGTGCCCAACATGCTATTTTTTCCACTGAAGTTGCTTAGTGACCCTGCCAATGGGCTGTTTTATCCACCTAAGTTGTGTCAACGGGTTGTTTTTTCCATCCAAGTTGCGTTGTGACTATACTAATGTGCTATTTTTCCCACTAAACATGGGCTTAAGGGTGGTTTTTCCCACCAAAGGTGCCTAGTGACTGTGATAACAGGTTGTTTTTTCCACCGAATGTGTGTCAATAGATTGTTTCTCCCACCGAAGTTATCTAGCGATTGTGCCAACGTGCTATTTCCCCACTGAAGATGTGCCAACGGGTTGTTTTCCCCACGGAAGGTGCCTAGCTATGGCGCCAATGGGCTGTAATGCCCACCGATGTTGTACCTTGCGACAATGCCAATGTGGTGTTTTTCCCACCAAGGAAGTGCCAATGGGCTATTTTTCCCATCTAAGGTTCCTAGTGACCGCGCCAACCTGCTGTTTTTCCCATTGAAAGTGCCCAACTGACTATTTTGCTAATAAAAGATGCCTAGCGTCCATGCCAACCGAGACTTTGTCACCCATCAAAGGTGTACCAATGGGTTGCTTTTCCTATTAAAGGTGCCTAGTGAATGTTCCAATGAGATGTTTTGCCCAACGAAGGTGAGTAGTAACCATGCCAATGGGGTGTTTTACCTATCGAAAGTGTGCCAACGGGCTATTTTTCCCACCGAAGGTGTCCAATGGATTGTTTTTTTGCAGAAGGAGCTTGGCAAATGTGCCAACGGGCTGCTTTGTCCACCAAAGGTGTGACAATGGGTTGTTTTTCCCATCGAAGGTTCCCAGCGGATTATTTTTCCCACTGAAGATGCCTAAAGACCGTGCCAGCGAGCTTTGTTACCTAAGGAAAGTGTGCCAACGAACTGTTTTTCCTATTGAAGTTGTCTGGCGAATGTGCCAACGGGTTGTTTTGCCCATCAAAAGTGCCTAGCGAATGTGCCAAAGGGCTATTTTTTCCAATGGTGTGCCAACGAGATATGTTTCCCACCGATGGTGCCCGAAGACTATGTCTATAGGCTATTTTGACCACTAAAGGTGCCTGATGATCATGCCAACGGGTTGTTTTTTACATCAAAGGTACCAAACGACCGTGCCAACAGGCTATTTTGCAAACCGAAATTGTGCCAATGGGCTACTTTTTACACCAAAGGTACGTAGCGGTCGTGCCAACGAACTATTTTGCCTATTGAAGGTGCCTAACGACCATGTCAATGTGTTGTTCTTTCCATGAAGGTATGTCAATGGCCTACATTTCCCGCTTTTAGTGCCCAAGGGGTTGTTTTTCCCAACATAGGTCCCTAGTAACCTTGCCAATTGACTGTTTTGTCTACCAAAGGTGTGCCAACAGGTTGTTTTTCCCACCAAAGTTGCCTAGCGACTGTGCCAATGTGCTAGTTTCCCACCAAAGGTTTGCCAACTGGCTGTTTTTCCCACCGAAGGTGCATAACGACCATGGTAACAAGCTATTTTACCCACCAAAGGTGTGCCAATGGCCTGTTTTACCCATTAAAGGTGTGCCAAAGGGTTGTTTTTCCCGCTGAAGGTGCCTGCCAAACGATCAAACAGGCTATTTGCCCTACCAAAAGTGTGCTAATAGGCTGTGTTTCCCACCGATGGTGCCTGAAGACTGTGTCAATTGTCTATTTTACCCTTCAAAAGGCCCTGATGATCGTGTCAACAGGCTATCTTTCACACCAAATATGTGCCAAAGGGTTAGGTTTGCCATCGATGGTGCCCAGCGGGCTGTTTTTCCCATCGAGGGTTCCTATTAACTATGCCAATAAGCTATTTTATCTGCCAAAAGTGTGCCAATGGGTTGTTTTTTCCACCGAAGGTGCCCAGCGACTGTGCTAACGGACTATTTTGAAGGTGCCCAGCGACCGTGCCAACTAGTTGTCTTGCCCATCGAAGGTGTGCCAACAGGATATGTTTCCCACCGAAAGTGCCCAAGGAGTTGTTTTCCTACTAAAAGTGCTTGTCGACGATGCCAAAGGGCTATTTTGCCCATCAAAGATGCCTAACGATAGTGCCAACGTGTTGTTTTTCTCACCAGAGGTGCACCAACGCGTTGTTTTTCTCACCGAATGTGCCTACTGAATATGTCAATGGGTTGTTTTGCCCATTGAAGTTGTTCCAATAGGCTATTTTGCCTGCCGAATGTGTGCCAACAGGCTGTTTTTCCCACCAAAGATGCCCTATAGCCTATTTTGCCCACCGAAGGTGTGCTAACGGGCTGTGTTTCCCACCAAAGTTGCCTAATGGATTGTTTTCCTATCGAAAGTACCTCCCGACCATGCCAATGGGCTATTTTTCCCACCGAAGGTGTGTAGCGATAGTGCCAACGTGATGTTCTTCCCAGCGAAGGTGAGCCAACGAGCTGTTTTCCCCACCGAAGGTGCCTGGCGAACAGGTGGACTGGTTGTTTTACCTATTGAAGGTGTTCGAACGGGCTATTTTGCTGATAGAATGTGTGCCAACTGGGTGTTTTTCCCATCGAAGATGCTTAAGAACTATTTTGCCCATCGAAGATGCCTAGCGACCGTTCCAACAGGATATTTTGCCATTAGAAGGTGTTCCAACGGGCTATTTTACCTACTAAAGGTGTACCATTGCGTAGTTTTTCCCACCTAAGGTGCCCTATGGACGGTTTTACCCACCAAAGGTGCCAAGGAACCGTTCCAATGAGCTGTTTTGTCTACCAAAGGTGTGCAAACGAGCCGTTTTCCTAACAAAGGTACCTAATTTGTTGTTTTGCCCACCAAAAACCAACAGGCTATTTTCCTGATTGAAGGTGTTCTAACGGGCTATTTTGCCTACCAAAGGATTGCCAATAGGCTGTTTTCCTATTGAAAGTGTGCCAGTGGGTGTTTTTTCCATCTAAATTGCCTAGCGACCATGCCAATAGGCTATTTTGCCTAATGAGGGTGCCTAATGATGATGCCAATTTGTTGTTTTTCCCACTGAAGGTGTGCCAATGGGTTGTGTTTACCACCGTTGGTGCCCAACGGGCTATTTTTCCCACTGAAGGTGCCTAGTGACCTTGTCAATGGGTTGTTTTATACACCGAAGTTGTGCCAATGGGTTGTTTTTTCCATCCAAGTTGCCTTGTGACTATGCTAATGTGCTATTTTTCCCACTGAAGGTGTGCTTATAGGCTATTTTTCCTACCGAAGGTGCCTAGCGACTGTGATAACTGGCTGTTTTGCCCACCAAAGGTGCACCAATGGGCTGTTTTGCCCGCTAAAGGTGTGGCAAAGGGCTATTTTTCTCATCGAAGGTGCCTAGCGAACATGCCAACAGGCTATTTGCCCTACCAAAGGTGTGCCAACAAGCTCTGTTTCTGATCGATGGTGCCTGAAGACCGTGTCAATTGGCTATTTTGTCCACCAAAGGCCATGATGACCGTGCCAACAGGTTGTTTTCACACCGAAGGTATGGCAATGGGTTATGTTTGCCACCGATGGTGCGCAGCGGGCTGTTTTCCCACCGAGGATTCCTAGTGACTGTGCCAACAGGCTGTTTTGTCCACCCAAGGTGTGCCAATGGGTTGTTTTTCCCACCGAAGTTGCCTAAAAACTGTGCCAATGTTTCCCACCGAAGGTGCCTAGCGACTATGCTAATGGGCTATTTTACCCACCAATGGTGCCTAGTGACCGTGCCAATGGCTTGTTTTGCCTACTGAAGGTGTGCCAACAGGCTGTGTTTTCCACCGAAGGTGCCCAACGAGCTGTTTTCCCACCGAAAGTCCCTGTCAACGGTACCAAAGGGCTATTTTCCCCACCAAAGGTGCCTAACGATAGTGCCAACATGCTATTTTTCTCACCAAAGGTGCACCAATGCGTTGTTTTTCTCATCGAAGGTGCCTAGCAAACGTGTTGATGGGTTATTTTGCCCACTGAAGTTGTTCAAATAGGCTATTTTACCAACCAAATGTGTGCCAATGGGCTGTTTTTCCCATCAAATATGCCCTATAGCCTATTTTGCCCACCGAAGGTGTGCCAATAGGCTGTGTTTCCCACTGAAGGTGCCCAATGGATTGTTTTCCCACTAAAAGTGCCTGCCGACCATACCAACGAGTTATTTTGACTACCAAAGGTGCCTAGCGATAGTGCCAATGTGTTGTTCTTCCCACCAAAGGTGTGCCAACGAGTTGTTTTCGTGACCGAAGGTTCTTAACAAATGGGTGGGCGGATTGTTTTACCTATTGAAGGTGTTCTAGTGGGCTATTTTGCCTATGGAATGTGTGCCAACTGGGTGTTTTTCCTGCCGAAGACGCCCTACAGACTATTTTGCCCACTGAAGGTGCCTAGCGACCGTGCCAATGGACTGTTTTGCCAAACAAAGGTGTTCCAATGGGCTATTTTTCCTACTAAAGGTGTGTCATTGCGTAGTTTTTCCCACCTAATGTGTGGCAATGGGCTATGCTTCCCACTGTTTGTGCCCAACGGACTATTTTTCCCACTGAGGTCCCTAGTGACCCTGCTAATCGGCTGTTTTATCCACCGAAGTTGTGCCAACAGATTGTTTTTTCCATCCAAGTTATCTTGCGACTATGCTAATGTGCTATTTTTCCCACCGAAGTTATACCTACAGGCAGTTTTTCCCACCGAAAGTGCCTAATGACTGTGATAACGGGTTGTTTTGCCCACCAAAGGTGCATCAATGTGCTATTTTGCCCGTTGAAAGTGTGCCAAAGGGCTATTTTTCTCATCGAAGCTGCCTAGGGAACATACCAACAAGCAATTAGCCCCCACCAAAGGTGTTCCAATGGGCTTTGTTTGCTACCGATGGTGCCTGAAGACCCTGCCAATGGGCTATTTTGCCCACCAAAGGTGCCTGATGATTGTGCCAACGCATTGTTTTTCCCACCCAAGTTGCCTTGTGAACATGTGGACGAGTTGTTTTGCCCACTAAAGGTGTTCCAATGGGATATTTTGCTAGCCAAAGTTGTGCAAACGGGCTATTTTTCCCACTAAAAGTGCCTAGAGAATGTGCCAATAGGCTGTTTCACCCACCAAAGGTGTGCCAACGGGCTATTTTTCCTGTCAAAGAAGAGCATAAGGGCTATTTTTCCCTCCGAAGGTGCCTAGTGAGTGTGCCAAAAAGCTATTTGCCCTACCCAATGTGTGCCAACAGGTTGTGTTACCTAGTGAAGGTGCCCAACGGGTTATTTTTTCTGCCTAAAGTGCCTAACGACCATGCCAACGGGCTGTTTTGCCCTCTAAAGGTGTGCCAACATGCTATTTTGCCCATCGAATGTCCCTAGCGATCTCGCCAATTAGCTATTTTTCCCATCAAAGACATTTAGCGACTGTGCCAACGTGCTATTTTTCCCACTAAAGGTGCCTAGTGATCATACCAACGAGTTGGTTTGTCCACTGAATGTGTTCCAATGGGTTGTTTTTCCCACCGAAGTTGCCTAGCGACCGAGCCAACGTGCTGTTTACCCGCTGAAGGTGTGCTAACGGTTGTTTTTCCCACGGAAGATGCCTAGCTATCGCGCCATTGGGCTGTAATGCCCACCGATGTTGTGCCTTGTGATAATGCCAGTGTGATGTTCTTCCCACCGAAGAAGTGCCAATGGGCTATTTTTCCCATCTAATGTTCCTAGTCACCGAGCCAACCTACTATTTTTCCCACAGAAAGTGCCAAACTGTTTGTTTTCTTAACAGAAGATGCCTAGCCGCTGTGCCAACAGGCTTTGTCCCCCATCAAAGGCGTACCAACGGGCTGCTTTTCCCACCAAAGGTGCCTAGTGAACGTTCCAACAGGTTGTTTTACCCAACGAAGGTGCCTAGTGACCATGCCAATGGGTTAATTTACCTATCGAAGGTGTGCCAATGGGCTATTTTTCCCACCGAAGATGTCCAATGGATTGCTTTTTCCATCGAAGGCACCTACCGAACATGCCAACGGGCTGTTTTGCCACCCAAAGGTGTGTCAACGAGTTGCTTTTTCCATCAAAGGTGCCCAGTGGATTATTTTACCTATAGAAGATGCCTAACGGGCTTTGTTACCTAACGAAGGTGTCCTACCCAATGGCTAATGTTTCCCAACGAAGGTGCCCAGTGATTTTGCCAACGGGCTGTTTTGTCTACCAAAGGTGTGCCAATGGGCTATTTTGCCTTAGGATGGTGTGCCAACAAATTGTGTTTCCTACCGAAGGTGCTGAATGGACAGTTTTTTCCCACTGAAGGTGCCTAGCAATCTTGTCAACAGGTTGTTTTGCCCATCAAAGGAGTCCCAACTGGCTGTTTTTCTCAACAAAGGTGCCCAACAAACTATTTTTCCCACTGAAGGTGCCTAACGACCATGCCAATTGCCTGTTTTGCCCACTAAATGTGTGCCAACTGAAAATGTAGCGACTATGCCAATGAGCTGTTTTGCCTGCCGAAGGTGTCTAAATGAGATGTTTTTCCCATCGAAGGTCAGGCAATGGGCTATTTTGCCTACCGATGATCCTTAGTAATCGTGCCAACTAGCTATTTGCCTGACCAAAGGTGTTCCATCAGGTTGTTTTACCTACCGAAAGTGTGCCAACGAGTTGTTTCTCCTATCGAAGTTACCCAACGGGCTATTTTTCCCACTAAAGGCGCCTAACGACTATGCCAATGGGTTGTTTTTCCCACCGAAGCTGCCTAGCAACCATACCAACGTGCTATTTTTCCCACAAAAGATGTGCTAATGGGTTGTTTTTCCCACCGAAGGGGCCTAGTGACCACGCTAACGGGCTATTTTCCCACTGTACGTACCTAGCGACCTTGCCAAAGAGCTGTTCTGCCCCACTGAAGGTATCCCAACAGGCTGTGTTTCCCATTGAAGGTGCCCAACCTGTTATTTTTCCCATCGAAAGTGCGTGCCGACTGTGTCAAAAGGCTATTTTGCTCATCGAAGATGCCTAACGACCTTATCAACGTGTTATTTTTCCCACCGAAGGTGCTTGACGAACCTATTAATGAGTTATTTTGCACACTAAATGTGTTCCAACAGGCTATTTTGCCTATCGAAGGTGTGTCAATGGTTTTTCCCATCAAAGATGCCCTGTACACTATTTTTTCCCACCGAAGGTGCCAGTCGAACGTGCCAACAGGTTGTTTTCCCTACCAAAGGTGTTACAACGAGCTATTTTCCATAGTAAAGGTGTGCTATTGCGCAGATGTTCCCATCGAAGATGCCTTACGAACGATTTTGGCAACCCAAGGTGCCAAGCGACCGTGTGAATGGGTTGTGTTTCCCATCGGTGGTACCCAACGGGTTGTTTTTCCTAACGAAAGTGCCTGCTGACTGTGTCAACGGTTTATTTTGCACACCGAAGGTGCCTAAAGGTAGTGCTGATGTGTTGTTTTTCCCATCGAAGGTGTGCCAATGGGCTATTTTCCCACCGAAGGTGCCTAGCGACCATGCCAACTGGCTATTTGCCCAGCTGAAGGTGTTCGGACGGGCTATTTTACCTACCAAAGGTGTGCTAATGGGCTTTTCTTCCCACCAAAGGAGCCTAGTGACTGTGGCAATCACCTATTTTGCCCACCAAAGGTGTGTCAAAAGGCTGTTTTGTCTATTGAAGGTGTTTCGAAGGGTTGTTTTTCCCACTGAAGGTCCCTAGCGAACGTGCCAACAGGCTATTTGCCCCACCAAAGGTGTGCCAATGGATTGTGTTTCCCACTGATGTTGCCTGAAGATTATGCCGATAGGCTATTTTTCACACAAAGGTGCCAAATGACCAGGTCAATGGGCTATTTTGCCTATCAAAGGTGTGAAAACGGGCCGTTTTCCCCACCAAAGGTGCTTAATAGGCAGTCTTGCCCATCGAAGGTGCCTAGTGACCCTGCCAACTTACTATTTGTCAGACTGAAGGTGTTCCAATGGGCTATTTTGCCTGCCAAAGGTGTGCCAACGGGCTGTTTTCACATGGTAGGTGGGCCAACGGGTTGTTTTCTCCACTGAAGTTGCCTAGAAACTATGCCAATGTGCTATTTTTCCTACCGAAGGTGTGCCAACGGGATGTTTTTCCCACCAAATGTGCCTAGCGACTGTGCCAATGGACTATTTTGCCCACCAAAGATGTGCTAACGAGCTATTTTTTGCACGAAAGGTGCGTAGCGACTATGTTAACAGGTTGTTTTTCCTACCATGCCAATTCATTTTTTCCTACCAACGATGTGCCAATGGGCTGTTTTTCCCACCGAAGGTGCCCAACGTGATGTTTTTCCTAATGATGGTCCCTAGTGACCTTACCAATGGGCTGTTTTGTCCACCCAAGGTATGCCAATGGGTTGTTTTTTCCGCCAAAGTTGCCTAGCGACTATGCTAACGTGCTGTTTTTCGTACTGAAGGTGTGCCTATGGGTTGTTTTTCCCACCAAAGGTGCCTAGTGACCGAGACAACGGGCTATTTTTCACACTAAAGGTGTGCCAATGGGCTGTTTTTCACACTAAAGGTGTGCCAAAGGGCTATTTTTCCCATCTAAAGTGCCTAGCGATCATGCCAACATGCTATTTGTCCTACCAAAGGTGTGCCAACGAGATGTGTTTCCCACCAATAGTGCTTAAAGACCATACGATGGGCTATTTTTCCCATCAAAGGTGCATGATGATCATTCCAATAGTTTGTTTTTCCCATCATAAGTGTGCCAACGCGTTGTTTCTGCCACCCAAGCTGCCTAGCGAACATGTTGACGAGCTGTTTTGCTCACTAAAGGTGTTCCAATGGGCTATTTTTCCTACCAAAGGAGTGCCAACGGGCTATTTTTCCAACTGAAGGTGCACAGCAAATGTACCAACGGGTTGTTTTGCCTACTAAAGGTGTGCCAATAGGTTGTTTTGCCAATTCGAAGGTGAGTATCAAGGCTATTTCTCCCACGGAAGGTGCCTAACGAACGTCCTAATAAACTATTTGCCCCGCCCAAGGTGTGCTAACGGGTTGTGTTGCCCAGCGAAGTTACCCAAAGGGTTATTTTTCCCTAAAGGTGCCTGACGACCGTACCAACGTGCTGTTTTGCCCACTGAAGGTACCTAGTGTCCTTGCCAATGTATTATTTTTCAAATCAAAGATGCCTAGTGACCGTGCCAACATGTTGTTTTTCCCACTCAAGGTGCCTCGTGATCATGCCAACGGGATGGTTTGTCCACTAAATGTGTGCCAATGCGTTATTTTTCCCACCGAAGTTGCCTAATGACTGTGCCAATGTCCTGTTTTTCCAACCGAAGGTGTGCCAATGGTGTTGCTTTTCCTACCGAAGGTGCCTAGCTACCACACCAATGGGCTGTAATGTCCACCGATGTTGTGCCTTGTGACCATGTCAATGAGGTGTTTTTCCAATTGAAGAAATGCCAATGAGCTTTTTCCCATCGAAGGTTCCTAGTGACCATACCAATCTGTTGTTTTTCCTACTGAAAGTGCCCAACTAATTGTTTTGCTCACAGAAGATGCCTAGCAACTGTGCCGACGGACTTTGTTGCCCTTCAAAGGTGTGTCAATGGATTGTTTTTCCCACCGAAGGTGCCTAGTGAACGTTCTAATGAGCTATTTTGCCTACCGAATGTGGTTAGTGACTATGCTAATGAGCTTTTTTACATATCTAAGGTATGCCAACGGGCTATTTTTCCCTTCGAAGGTGTCCAACGGATTGTTTTTTCTACCGAAGGTACCTAGCAAACTTGCCAACGAGCTGTTGTGCCCACTGAAGGTATTCCAACGGGTTGTTTTTCCCATCAAAGGTGCCCAACGAGCTGTTTTGCCTACCGAAGATGCATGACGACCATGCCAACGTGCTTTGTTGCCTAGTGAAGGTATGTCAACGAGCTATTTTTCCTATCGAAGATACCTAGCGAATGTGCCAATGGGCTGTTTTGCACGCAAAAGGTGCCTCATGAATGTGCCAAAGAACTATTTTTCGTGCCAAAAGTGTCTAACGATGGTACGAACATGGTGTTTTTCCCACTAAGCGTACCCAAAGAACATGCCAACGAGCTATTTTGCCTATCGAAGGTGCCTAATGACTGTGCCAACAAGCTAATTTTCCCACCGAAGGTGATCCAGCAGGTTATGTTTCCTACCGATGCCGCCCAACAGCCTATTTTCCCCACCTAAGGTGTTTAGTGACCGTGCCAACGAGCTATTTTATCTACCAAAGGTGTACCAACAAGCTGCGTTTCCTACCGAAGGTGCCCAACGGGCAGTTTTCTCCTACTAAAGGTGCTTAGCAATCGTGCCAATAGGTTGTTTTGCCCATCAAAGGAGTGCTAACTGGCTATTTTTCCCAGCAATGTTGCCCAACAAACTGTTTTTCCCACTGAAGATGCCTAATAATCATGCCAACCAGCTATTTTGCCTACCAAATGTATGCCAAATCAAGATGTAGCGACTGTGCGTCTGTGGTGTTTTTCCCACCAAAGGTGTACGAACGAGTTGTTTTTCTAACCGAAGATGCCTAGGGAATATGCCAATGAGCTATTTCTCCCATCGAAGGTGCCTAGTGACCGTCCCAATATGTTGTTTTACCTAGCAACCGTCCCAACGTGTTGTTTT
>JAOTJB010320535.1:0-14504 GCA_027123815.1 Erythroxylum minutifolium | reverse complement strand
AGAACCAGGACATTAGGAAATTTTGGACTAAACATAATGAACATTGCTAAAGTGAGAGAATACATAGTTAGGTAATGGCAATCCTAAGTTGTTAAATTGATTCTTTGATTCACCATTTTCTAAATTTGTGTTCTTACTTTTGTAATGACCCTAAAGTGTGTATGTATGACTCTTAATTTTTATATTATGGATCTTTCAAATGTAATTATTTAAGTTGCTTGAACAAAACAAAATTTGGATCATTTTGGTGACTAACTAATCCCTGTGGGACGATACCTATCTATACAGCGATTTTCGATCTGTATTCTTGTAGGATAAGAGGTTTTAATTCAAAATTTGGAAAATTACCTATCAGTCTTCCATAAAACATTAGGGTGGTTTCTCCAACCAAGATTGTAGATATTTGAGTATGGATCATTTCGTTCCCTTGCTTGAAAACAGTTGAGTGACTTTACTTGTTCCTCCCATCTGCAAAAAGTTCACAAGAATACGGACAAACATGAGCTTCATGACTACAAGTTCCACATTTACCACACACTTTTTGTTTTAGAACATTTTGAGATAGTCTCATAGTTAGCATCCTTACATGTCTTATAAATTTAGCTAACTTCATAGCCAGTTCTTAATTCGATCCCACTTCACGAACTCCAACACTTCTTCCCCTAATGTTATTTTGTTGAGAATTGGCCCCCAACATTTCGAAGATTTCATACGTTTCTTCAATTATCTTTTCTCTTACAGCTCTCCTTGTTGCATTGTCAACTCATAAAATAATTGATTTTGTATACAAAGAGGAAAATGATGGTGTGGACACTGTATGAGCAAGAGTCAGAAATGTTCACACGCCTCATAGAATGGCTCTCCTTCCATTTGAGTGAAGGTTGCTATCTTCGTTCGCAACTCAGAAGTGTTTTGATGGGAATAGAACTTTCCCATGAATTTTTTGTACACTTCTGTCATGAACCAGGCCCTGTGGGCTATATGGTTGAGATTCAGCTATTAAGAGCTGCATGGCTTTGCTGGAAAAGAGAGAATCAAGAGCACAAATGTTTAATTGTTTCAATACTGTTAATTACAATTTTTCTTTAGCTATTCTGTTACAATAAACTGAAGGTGAGTTAGCAACATATATACAGCCACTTACGATTATTTTTTAATGATTAATACAACAGAAATCCTGATTCTCTCCTCACCTTTTCTCTCTTTCTTTATCTAGTTCTTCTCTGACATTCTCTTCTCATTCTTCTTCTCACCACCTCATCAAATTTGTGTCATTACACTTGGTATCAAAGCTCCACGCACCTCTGAATACTCTTTAATTAATCACCCATAGCTCAGGAAGGAAAACCCACTCTTCAAAACTTGGATGGGTAGATTAAACTGTTGGAGACACAAATGAATACCTGGAATGCTTGGAAAACCATAACGAAACAAGCTCAATTAGAAACCAACAAGAAAATCGACGACTACCATAAGGAGATCATTACCCTATTAACCAATCAAAAAAACCACCCTACCTCTTCTATGACGAGTTCATCCAATCCACCACCACCCAAAACATATGCTAGCATTCTCTCTACACCAAGCTAACCTCAAATTCCACTCCCACCCCCTACCAATCACACAAACTAGATCACTATACCAAACACCAACACCTTACCATTACTGCAAGCTACCGATCAACTGTGGCCAAAAATGGAGTTTACCTATTTCGAAGGGACTCAACCCAGAGTTTGGATTTGTAAGTGTGTCAAAATCTTTCAAGTTTATAACGTTCCTCTAGAGCACCAGGTTGAATCGGCTGCAATGTTCTTGGGAGAAAAACCCGACGTTTGGTACCAAGACTGGAAAGATGGAAGAGATGTATTAATTTGGGATGACTTTTTGGCAGATTTATGTGAAAGGCTTCTCGATCCAGTTGAGCCGAATGTGGTTGAAGAATTCCACAAGCTTAAACAAACCAGATCTGTGGAAAGCTATAAAGAAAAATTCAAGGAACTCAAGGCCTTGGTTAAGAAGGAGAATCTAGGATTAAGAGAAGACTATCTTATAAAGGTGTTTATCAAAAATCTTAAAGAAGAGCTCAGTTGGGCAGTTAAGCAATTCAAACCACATACCTTAAAAGAATCATATGAGCAAGCTCGACTCAATGAAGTTATCCATGATCCTGGACGAGCTAAAACACTATCACCCTTGCAACCTATTTCAAACCCCCTTACCCCATACACCAAACCTGCAACCATAAACAATAAACCAAGTTACTTAAATAATCAAAGAACCGCCATATATAACACCAAACTTGATTATAAATGAGAACGTGGCAAATGTTGGAAGTGTGGGGAACAATGCTTCCTTGGACACCAATGCAAGCTCAAACAACTTTTGCGCATGCTATTAGACGAATGGGATACTAATAAAAAAGATAACCACCCAGATGAAGGAGTGGAGACTGATCCAATCCCAGACATCACTGATGGCGGAGTTTCTTTACATGGTCTAAGTGGAAAAACTTCACCAAATGCATTTCGAATTAGGGAATGACCGGGAAAAAATGGATTAACATATTAATTGACACAGGCAGCAATAAATCATTCATTGATGCTGCTTTGATTTCTAAACTTAAACTACTTACAACCTCAACTCCACCTCTTATAGTTACAGTGGCAAATGGAGGCAAAATAATGTCCACCTCCAAGTGTGAGAAGTTTCATTGGGAGATGCATGGACAGAACTTCTGTTATGACTTGAAGGTGCTTAGTTTGGGAGGTTGTGATGTGGTTTTAGGACTGGATTGGATGGAATCACACAATTCGATTTTCTTTGGTCTCAAAGCGAGGGAAGTAAACGTGCAGCTCGATGGGGAGATAGTGGTGTTAAAAGCCTTGAAGGAGAATAAGGTATATCAGTTTCTAAAAGGAAAAGGGGTGTAGAAGTTATTCAAACAAGGGATTAAAGGAGTTACTAGGCATTTTTTTATGATGATGGCCGAGGATACAAAGGAGGCTGTGGTGCCTGAAATTGAAGAAATGTTGAAGGAATACAAGGATGTCTTTGCCGAACCTAACTCACTACCACTTAAAAGAGGATTAGATCATCAAATTGCTTTAAAACCAAATGCTAAACCCATCAACCTCAGGCCCTACAGGTACCTTTATTTCCAGAAGACAGAAATCAAGAAACTTTTCAAAGAGATGTTGGGAACCTCTATTATTCAGCCAAGTCACAACCCTTATACATCCCCAGCCCTTCTCGTTAAAAAGAAGGATGGCCCATGACAGATCTATGTTGACTATCGAGGCCTCAACGACATCACAGTGAAAGATAAGTTTCCCATTCCGATAGTCGAGGATCTCATGGATGAATTACATGGAGCGCACATTTTTTCCAAAATTGACTTACGTGCAGGATACCATCAAATCCGCATGGCACCACAAGACGTGCCAAAGACAGCCTTTAAAACTCACCAGGGGCACTATGAGTTCAAAGTAATGCCATTTGGCCTCACCAATGCGCCAGCCACATTTCAGTCAATCATGAATGAGGTATTCCGAGAATATCTACGAGATTTTGTGCTAGTGTTTTTTGACGATATCTTAGTGTATAGTGCAGATCTTTCCAATCATGTCCATCACCTCAGGACAGTCCTGCACACATTGAGACAACACCAATTTTATGCAAAGAAAACTAAATGTAGTTTTGGAGTATCAAGAGTGGAATACCTGGGACATGTTATATCAGGAGAAGGTATTGCAACCAACCCAGCTAAGGTGCAAGCCATGGCAGATTGGCCCACTCCAACAAACGTGAAAGAGTTACGAGGATTCCTGGGGTTAACCGGGTATTACCGAAAGTTTGTTAAAAACTACGGTACCATCAGCAGGCCCTTAACCAATTTACTCAAGAAAGATCAGTTCCACTGGGGACCAGAGGCCGACACATCATTTCTTATCTTGAAGAAGGCTATGATCACCGCTCCTGTTCTCGCACTTCCAAACTTTAATGAGCCATTTATCCTGGAAACAGATGCTAGCAATTATGGCATAGGGGCAGTTTTGATGCAAGGAAAGAACCCAATAGCTTATTTCAGTAAGGCTTTATGCCCCAGGAACCAAGGCTTATCGGTGTATGAGAAAGAACTGCTAGCAATCACAGCTGCAGTAGAAAAGTGGCGGCATTACCTGGAAGGAGCGCCATTCATTATCAAGACAGATCATTATAGTCTCAAATACTTGTTACAGCAAAAGATACATACGCACTTACAGAAGAAGAGCCTTACCAAACTTTTAGGCTTAAATTACACCATTCAGTACAGGAAGGGGCAGGAGAATAAGGCAGCCGATGCACTATCAAGACTTCATGAACCAGAAGAGTCTACTTTGGCTGCAATATCCACTGCTCAGCCAGCATGGGTTCAAGAGTTAGTGGAGAGCTACAAGGATGACAGCGTAGCACAGCAACAAATAATCTTAGCTCTCACACACACAAGTACCCCTACGAAGTTCAGTTATCAGGGAGGAGTATTGCGATATAAGGGGCGATTATATGTGGGAACCAATGGGGCCATTCGACGACGACTCCTCCAAGAGATTCATAACTCACCCAGAGGAGGGCATTCTGGATTCCAGGCCTCTTACCACCGCCTAAAACAGGTATTTGCTTGGCCTCAGATGAAGAGTCATCTTAAACAATTCATACAGCAATGTGATATCTGCCAACGATGTAAGCATGAGAATCTACCATACCCCGGGTTACTACAGCCTCTTCCGGTACCCGACGGGGCTTGGAAAGTGATTAGCATGGATTTTATTGAAGGATTACCAATGTCCGCAGGGAAGAATGTGATAATGGTCACAGTTGATACCTTCACCAAATATGCTCACTTTTTAGCATTAACTTATCCTTTCACAGCAAAAGAGGTAGCACAGATTTTTTTGGAACAGATCTACAGGTTACATGGTGCACCTGAAGCCATTATTTCAGATAGAGACAAAATCTTCACAAGTCTCTTCTGGAAGGAACTTTTCAAAGGCATGGGAACAGAGTTAAAGATGAGCACTTCATATCACCCTCAAACCGACGGACAAACTGAGCGTGTGAATCAGTGTGTGGAAACCTACTTGCGTTGCATGTCTCACGAACACCCTAAACAATGGTCTCACTGGCTTCATCTGGCAGAATGGTGGTATAATTCCACCTTCCACACTGCAGCCAAACTTACACCGTTCGAAGCACTCTATGGATATGAGCCACCGTCGCAAGCAGACCTCCTGACCACGGAATCACTTGTGGATAAGGTTGCGGAGCTCAGATCTAGCAGACAAGAGATGTTATCCACCCTTAAGCTCAATCTACAACGAGCTAAAGACAGAATGAAGGAGCAGGCTGATAAGAACAGAACTGAAAGAACCTTTCAAGTGGGAGATAAGGTTTATCTCAAACTTAAACCTTATCGACAAAATACCATGCAACAGAGGAGCAATCAAAAGCTGAGTGCCAAATTCTATGGCCCTTATGAAGTCAAAAAGAAAATAAGGGAAGTGGCTTATGAATTGAATTTACCAGAGGGCAGTACGATACATCCGGTAGTGCATATTTCACTACTGAAGAAAAGTAAAGTTGCTGAGTTCCCTAGTTCAAACACTCCAGTACAAGCAGCAACAGATCTCACAATCTTTGAACTGAAAAAAGTGTTACAAAAGTGATATGTAACTAGGGGTAATTCAGATGGACTTAAGTGGTTGGTACAGTGGAAGGGGAGAGACCCAGAAGATGCTACGTGGGAGAATCCTAAGCATATGAGGAAGCAATTTCCAAAGTTTGAACCTTGAGGACAAAGCTCTTCTTTTAAGAGTGGTAGTGTCATGAACTAAGCCCTGGAGGCTATATGGTTGAGATTCAGCTATTAAAAGTTGTATGGCTTTGTCGAAACAGAGAGAATCAGGAGCACAAATGTTTAATTGTTTCAATACTGTTAATTACAATTTTTGTCTTTAGCTATTTTGTTACATCAAACACTCCACTCACGGTTATTTTTTTTTATGATTAATACAACAGAAATCCTGATTCTCTCTTCACCTTTTCTCTATTTCTTTCTCTCCTTGTTCTCTTACATTCTCTTCTAATTCTTCTTCTCACCACCTCAACAAATCTGTGCCATTACAGTTTATGAAACGCATAGCTACATTAATTCCAAATCGAGACATAGCGTCGTCTTTTTTCCATTGGCTACCAATTCAACACCGTGCATGCTTGTCAAAAGATGGAACTTGGCCTCCCATAGGTAGCTCTAAATGTTCACTAAACAACTCTTCAGTTATGACCACTTCTCTCCCATTTACACGAGAAGTGAGCACCGATGGTTGTTTATCTGTTGTCACACTGAGGTTGGCATAGAATTGTTTTATTGCAGCTCGGTAGTAAGCTCCTTTTAGGTCCAACAACTTGCCCCAATGAAATTTATCCAAGTTGGCCCTCACATGGTATGTTGCATCAATTCCCGCCTCAACTGAAACTTCTAGCATAAACTTGTTATTCTTTTTCTTATTGTACCAAGCTTCACATTGCTCATTGATCAATAGAGCTAGATTAAGCTCAAGTTCCTCTACTTCTTCGGCTAACCTTTTACCCCTAGCAACTCTAAAAGATTGGGCAGTATTCTTCCGCGCCATTTGCTTAAATCACGACATTGACGAATAGGCACACAACTTGGTATACTCTCAACACGGTAGAGTTCAATGCTCCAATCAATCTTAATGCAACCACAACCCAATAATGCCAACACAAACAGAAATTCAAATTCTACACAACCCCAGCACTTCAACACAATCACAATTTCAATGTTAGCACACACCCCAATCCCACTGCAGCACACCCACCAACTTAATGTCAACACAAACCAAAATCCACTTTCATACAAACCCATCAGTTCAATATAACCACAATTTCAATTTCAACACAAACCCAACAACTTCAACACACCCATTCCAATGTCAACACAAACCCACAATCAATAACAATTATAATCTCCACGCAAAATGTCAAGCAACCTTAATTGTATGGGAACACTTACCCAGTCCAAATCGAAGTGAAAAATGTGTCGAATCCCCCAAAATCAGGAACAGGAGTTGCGGTGATAGGTATTGGCGTGGAAGAGAGCAACCCACAATTGATGGAGGCTATTAGGGTTTGTATTGGTGGATGTGGCAGTCAAAGGGAGTGGAAGAAGAAAGAATAGAAGAAAAAGTGAGAAAATCTAGGCAAAAAGGGAGAGAGGCAGAGAATGGGTCGTAGAAAGAGAGTGGCATGAAGGTGGAGGCAAAAAAGGGGGGAAAAGCACAGGGTAAGTGCAAGAAAGAAGGGGAAAAGGGTTTTTTTTAAAAACTGAGTGTGGGCAATGTCCGTTAAATGAACATGATGTCGGCTGAAGTGGAACTTCTCGAGTCTAGAATTATGGTTTGAGGTTAGTTAGTCTGCTAAGCAGACCTTCATGGGTCTCCTAAGTTTCAAAAGCCTAGTAATGTCCATTAAGAGGACATTCTCGGGTTTCCCTGAAGTGAGATGCATAGTAATGTCTGTTAAACGAACATGTTATCTGCTAGGTGGGCCTTCTCAGGTTTTTCCTCGTACAATAAACTAGAATAAGATGATATGAGAAAAATGAAATAATGAAATTAAGAAAACAACACAAAGGGTTAGAAATGTTGGGTTGCCTCCCAACAAGCGCTAAGTTCAATGTTCTTAGCTGGACTAAGCCACTATGATGTCAATTTTTGAATGTGATGGTGAAGATGTATCCAACCATCTCTCCTTCAAAATAATGCTTGAGTCGTTGCCCATTGACCATGAAGGGCAGTTGCTCATCCCGTTCAATCTCTACGGCTCCAAGTGGGTATACTTTGGTCACCACAAAAGGTCCAGACCATCTTGACTGCAATTTCCCTTAAAACAATTTTAAACGAGGGTTAAATAACAAAAGTTTTTAACCAGGTTTAAATTCTCTCCAAAGGATATGCTTGTCATGGAAAGCCTTGGTTCTCTCCTTGTATATTCAAGAATTCTCGAAAGCATCTAGGCATAATTCATCTAGTTCATTTAATTCCATCAACCTCCTCTGGCCAGCCTCTTTAAGATAATAGTTTAACTTCCGGATTGCCTATAACGCCTTATGCTCAATTTTAACCAAAAGGTGGCAAGATTTTCCAAAGACTAACTTATATGGAGACATGCTTAAGGGAGTCTTGTATGTTGTCTTATATGCCCAAAGAGCGTCATCAAGCTTCAATGCCCAATCCTTCCTTGAGGTGTTAACAGTTTTCTCCAGGATTTGCTTGATTTCCCTATTCGACACCACAACTTGTCCACTGGTTTGAGGGTGGTAAGTGGTTTCAAACTTAAAATGGCACCCATACTTCACCAATAGAGATTTAAATTGATGATTTTGAAAATGCACCCCATTATCACTAATTATAACTCTCGGAACTCCAAACCTTGAAAATATGTGCTTTTTGAAAAATTTCACAACATTAGCTCCAGTGTTGTTTGCCAAAGTTATGGCTTCCACCTATTTGGATACTTAATCAATAGCCACAAGGATGTATTCATTACCAAAGGATACTGGAAACGGTCTCATAAAGTCCAAGCCTCCAACATCAAAGAGTTCAACCTCTAAAATCCCTTATTGAGGCATCTCGTGCTTCCTACCGATGTTCTCTGTTCTTTGACATCTATCACATGCCATAACAAAAGTTTTAGCATCCTTTAAAAAGAGTAGGCCAATATAAACCGGATTGTAAAACCTTTGCTGCCATTTTGTTAGCACCATGGTGTCCGCCATAAAGAGAAGCATGGCAATGTTACAATACCGACCGCATTTCCTCATCAAGTATACATCTTCTTATTATCCCATCAGCACACCTGTTAAAGAGAAACGGGTCTTCCCAAAAGTAATTCCTTACGTTAGATACAAATTTCCTTCTCTTATGGTAGGAGTAATTACTAGGAATGATGTTAGACACCAGAAAATTAACATGATCAGCAAACCAGGGAACGTTTTCCTTAACAAACCATAGATTTTCATCAGGAAAGGCATCATTAATCTGTTCAGCTCCCATCTTGTTACCTTGCTCAAGCCACGAAAGATGATCAGCTACTGAATTTTTTGATCCTTTCTTATCTCTTATTTCCAAATCAAATTCCTGCAAGAGTAAAATTTATCTAATCAACCTTGGCTTAGCATCTTTTTTTGCAAGCAGATATTTTAAAGCGGAATGGTTAGTGTAAACAATGACTTTGGACCTAACAAGATAAGATATAAATTTATCAAATACAAAAAACACTGCTAGTAATTCTTTGTCTGTAGTACCATAATTAACTTGAGCCTCATTAAGAACTTTGCTAGTATAATAAATGACATGTAATTTCTTATCCTATTTTTGTCCTAGAAGGCCCCAAGTGCATAATCACTAGCATCACACATCAGCTCAAAAGGGAGATTTCAATTTAGTGCAGCCATTATAGGAGCTGAGGTAAATTCCTTCTTCAACTTGTTGAAAGCATCAAGACATTCATCAGTAAATTCAAAAGGGACTTCCTTTTGTAACAAAGCATATAAGGGTTTAGAAATCTTGGAAAAATCCTTAATAAATCTTCTATAAATCCCTAAATGCCCAAGAAAACTCCTTATTGCTCTAACCGAATTGGGAGGTGGTAATTTATTAATGACTTTGATTTTAGCCAGATTCACCTCTATTCCATTATTCGAGACTTTGTGGCCTAGGATGATCCCTTCTTGTACCATAAAATGGCACTTTTCCTAATGTAGCATAAGATTGGTTTCTTCACATCTCTGTTATGTTGGAAAGTGGCAGGAGCATTGCACAAACCAAAAGGCATCCTACGATACGCAAATGTACCATAGGGGCAAGTAAAGGTGGTCTTCTCCTGATCCTTCGGGGCTATAGGAATTTGATTATATCCTGAATAACCATCTAAGAAGCAGTAATAATCATGCCTTGCTAGTCTTTCCAACATTTGATCAATAAAGGGTACAGGGAAGTGATATTTCCTAGTTGTTGCATTTAATTTCCTATAGTCTATACAAACCCTCCACCCTGTCACAACCCTAGTGGAAATTAACTCATCGCTATTATTAGGGACGACAGTTATGCCACCTTTCTTTGATACCACCTGCACAGGACTTATCCAAGAGCTATCAAAAATAGGATAGATAGTTTCTGCGTTAAGTAACTTAAGTACCTCAGATCACAGAACTTCCTTCATGTTAGGATTGAGTCTCCTCTGATTCTCGACACTAGGGTTTTGGTTTTCCTCCATTAAGGTCCTGTGAACACAAATAGTAGGACTAATTTCCTTTATGTCAGCAATACTCCATGCAATAGCCTCTTTATGTTCACGCAACACCCTTAATAACTTCTCATCTTAAGAGGAATTCAAAAAAGAAGAAATGATAACTGGATAAGTATTTGATTCTCCCAAGAATGCATACCTCAAATGATTTGGAAGCTGTTTCAATTCCAGTTTTGGTGGACTCAATATGGAAAGTAACAATTTCAGCTTAGGAGGGCCCAATTCTTCAATTTGAGGTCTATACCTAAAACCATTACCTTGCAATTTGTATGCATGGTCTACTAACTCATCATCCAATTCATTCTCATCTAGTCCTAAGGCTAGGCATGTCTCTAAAGCATCATCATACATTAATTTAGGAATAGATGCAAGTGTCAGAGAATCAATCACATTTAACCTATAGGTGACTTCATCAAAAGAGGGTCCCTTTAAAACTTTGAAAATATTGAACACCTCTCCCTTATCACCAACTCTCAAGGTCAACTTACTATCTAGGACATCAATCAATGCTCCACTAGTGGCTAAGAATGGCCTTCCTAAGATTATAGGAATCTACATATTGAAATCCATCTCAAGCACAACAAAGTCAGCTGGAATTATAAGCTTACCAACCTTCACTAGTAAGTCCTCAACTATATCAATAGGATATCGAATTGAAATATCAGTAAATTACAATGAAATTATGGTCGATTTGAGTTCACCAATTCCTAGCCTGTTATAGAGAGACCAAGGAATAAGAGTAATACTTACACCTAAGTCACACAAGCATTTAAAAACATTAGAAGCACCAAAGTGACAAGGAATAGTGAAACTCCCTGGACCCTTTAACTTAGGGGGTAGTTTATTTTGTAAAATAAAACTAAACTCCTCAGTTAAGGCTACTGTTGTAAAATTGTCCAGCTTCTTTTTGTTGGAGATGATTTCCTTCAAGAACTTGGTATAAGCAGGCATCTCAGCAAGTGCTTCGGCAAAAGTGATATTGATATGGATCTTCTTGAAAAGGTCAAGGAATTTCTTAAATTTGGAATCATCATGCTTCTTCCTTACCCTTTAAGGGTACTGTATAGGTGGTAGAAAGGAAAATTTTGAACTTGGTAAGGACTCTTTTTTTAGTTTGGTTTCTTTAGGCACTTCTTCTTTATCCAAATTCACAAATTCAGTATCCTTTGTTTCACTTATCTTAGCTTCATTCTCCTTAGGAACCACACCTTCCACCACCTTACCACTTCTCAAACGAATTGCCATACAATCTTGTTTTGGATTTACTTGAATATTGCTAGGTAGCTTTCCCTTACCTCTTTCACTTAACTCTTTTGCCACTTGACTGATTTATACCTCCAAATTTCTGATGGCAGCCTAGTTAGACTGAATATTCTGCTCCATTCTATTCATTGCTTGAGAGCTAGCTTGAGCACTTTGATCCATATTACTTATAGTTGAGCAAATATATCTTCAAGCCTATCTACTTTTTTCTTCAAATGAGGAGGGAATTGTTGTTGTGAAGAAGATAAAGGAACTGAATATTGCTATTTGTGTTACGCTTGGAATCCAGGTGGTCCCATTAGTTTCGTAACCCTTTGATTCTTCCATGAAAAGTTAGGATGAAACTTTCAACCTTCATTGTAAGTGTTTGAGAAGGGATCGAATCTCTGGCCTTGTCTACATAGTTCACCTCTTCCTCTAGCATTGTTGCTTCAATGTTTATACAACCAGCTGTTGTATGCTCAAATTTCCACAAAGAGTGTCAGGATCCCTACTGGACTTGTTGTCATTCATCAACATATTCAACTTCTTATTTATCTCAGCAATTTGGTAAGCCATATCAGATCTAGATCCCACTTCATTAAGAATAGCAACCTTGCTTCTAGTCACCTTACAATGTGAATTCTCCACAACTTTTTTGGAAATATTTCATAACTCTTGGGAACTTAGGTCACTAATATTCCTACTAGCATTTAAATCCAACAAAGTTTGATTGTGATCGGTGAGACCATAGTAGAAGAACTGAGTCAAAGAGTAAGTGTCAAATCCATAGTGAGGACACTGGTTGAGGGGATCATTAAATTGCTCCCATGCTTTATGAAGATTTTCTCCTTCCTTCTGCAAGAACTAGTGTATCATCTTCCTTAGTTCAAGAGTCTTATGGGCTGGGTATCACTTCATTATGAAAGTCTCCATCACTTTATCCCAAGTATCAATGGAATCTACCTCCTAGCTCAACAACCAATTTCTTGCTAATCCCTTCATACAATAGAGAAAACACCTTAGCTTCAACTTATCTTCAGACAGTCCATACAGTGGAAGAGTCTAAACTGTAACATAAAAGTCTCTCATAAAAGCTAAGACACTCGATATTCCATTAAATTGTGGCAACATCGATAGACAAATTTGCTTTAGCTCATAATTCCTGGCTGCTGCAATCAATTGAATGCAAGAATGGTTGCCAGCAATGAATGACATCTGATAATCTCTAATTTTTCTCACTGCAGGATTAACAATCACCGGTTCAACCTGGTTTCCTCCATTGAATTGTTCGTTCTCCATCTCTTGCTCTTCATCTAGAATTGGATTTTGATTATTATTTGCCATCTCTCTTCTTCTTTGAACGTTGTTCCTTCTATAAGTGCATTCAATTTTAGGGTTCAATTCAATTAGCTGATCATTGTTCAGATTTCTTGAATGCCTTAAATGCATGCAGCTCCTAAAATAGAACAAAGACAAAAGAGTTTAAAGGTGATTAATGGATGAAAACTTAAAGTAATAACAAAAAATAACTAGAATTAATAGCAGCAAATATAAATTAGTCCCCGGCAACAACTAAGATATTAACTACTGAATTAATCCTAATTACTTGAATCAAAATAATGAGAAATGTAAAAGATGATTGGATTGGAGTGAATAATCAATTGTAAAGATTGTAATTAAACAAACAATGAAAATTTGATGGTTTAGAATTAGGGCTTTGGGATTTACCAATTTAAGAGATTGATCGATAGATTATGGAATTAATTGAATGACAATTGCATAATTCACTTATATTCTTTCTCAAGACATACAAGAATACCGAACTAGTTGATGACCATCTCTCAATGTGAAACCTAACTAGTCAAATTCATTAAGAACAGGCAATCCTAAGTTATCACACTAGTTTAGGATATCTCTATCTCTAAATCTAATGTGTTTATTTTCCTAATACACAAATCATACTTTACCTCTCAGTCCATCATATGATTCCTAAGATTGCATCTAAGGTGATTAAGCATAGAAAGAACAATGAAGCTCAAGAAAGATAAATATAACCTAAAAATTTTCATTCAACACTAATCGATCCATAAAACATCAATCAACCCCCAAAATAGGCTACATCCCTAACCCTAAATGGGTTTTAGTTCCAGCACATGATAAAAGATTCACAATACATAAAGACAATCAACATCAGAGACAGGGTAGAGAGAGAAGATAAAACAAGCTTGCTGTCAATCTTGATTCAATCCTCCTTCTTCCTCTTCTTTTCCTATTTTGGGTGCCTCCAATCTTACTACCTCGTTTTCAGTGCCAAACCCCCCTCCCCATTTAGGTCTTCAAAATGAGTATTTATAGTGTCTTGGGGTCAAAGAAACTTAGTTTTTACTAAACAGGGGAATAAAGATCGTAACAGTGCCGTCAAAGTCCGTTAGGCGGACTTAATATTCGTTAAGCTGACCTTCTCGGACGTCTGGTGCAATTTTGGACAGTGAATGTCCGTTAAGCGGACTTCATGTCCGTTAAGTAGACCTTCACTGGTCTGTCATCCTTCCTTCTCCACTTATGTCCGTTTGGAGGGACATGATGTCCGCTAGGCAAACATACACTGTGCATTTTCATAAATGTGCACTTTTGACCCTTTAGAAGACAAAATCTTTCCTCAGGGTCTTCACGGAAGTTGTAGAACTCGGAGTCCTCTTTGAAAAAATACTTGAATGGCCTTCAACCTACATCCACAATGAAAGTTATACCTTTTGTCCCAAAATCTGTCCAATTGTACCTATTAAGCAATAAAGCTGAATTGTATGAGAATTAACAAAATAAAGCCCAAAATTCACATAGAGATAAGTCAAATTAGTTCCAATTCATCCCAAAATCATATATAAATAATTTGA
>JAOTJB010320515.1:0-14505 GCA_027123815.1 Erythroxylum minutifolium | reverse complement strand
CCAGTCTATTAAATGTCATGTTAATTAAGACATATTGGACAAAATAGAATGTCCAGATTGGCTGGAGGAGGGCTATTGGGCTCTCTCGCTAAAGTGAGTTTTCCTACTTGTGCACCTTGTCTCACTGTGAAAGCTAGTAGCAAGCCTTTTGGTAAGGCTAAGAGGACTTCACATCCTCTAGAGTTGATACACTTTGATATTTATGGGCCTACGAATGTGAGAGCGTGTAATGGCACAACTTGCTTTATCGTATTCATAAATGATTACTCACGATATGGCTTAGTGTTTATATTGTCTCACCGCTCAGAAGCTTTGTATTATTTCAAATCTTTGTAGCTGAGGTTGAAAATCAAAAAGAGAGGTGCATTAAGGCTCTTCATACTAATAAAGGCTAAGAGTATCTTTCTGATTAGTTTAGAGAATTTTGTGAAAATAAGGGAATACATCGATGGTTAATGATTCTTAGAACCTCGCAATAAAATGGGATTATAGAGAGAAGGAATTGAACTCTGCTAGAATTGGTTAGGTCGATGACGGCTTAGGCCAACCTCTTGATTAAGTTTTGGGGGGATCCCTTATGACTGCGGCGTATATCCTTAACCAAGTGCCTACTAAGTCTGTCCCGACTACTCCATATGATTTATGAAATGGAGATAAGCCTAATTTGGAAGGCTTAAGGCTACGGGGATCTACTAGTTATGTTCACCATTCTTCTCATAAGTTTAGGAAGTTAGGCCCTAGAGCTAACAAATATGTGTTTATTAGATAATGTGAGCATTCTAAGAGCTATGTGATGTATGGTGAACATCATGGAGGGTTCAATGAGGTTGAGTCCTGAGAAATGGATTTTTTAAAGGATGATTTCCCTAGTATTAGTAAGTTCAAACAAAGACTTGAGCATTATGATTTAGAGGAACATCAAGTCAAAATGGCCCAAATGGATTTGGATTCACAATCTATTCCGATGATTACTAAGGTCAGTGGGAGCATAGAACCTGAGTCTCAGTCTCCAAAATTGAGTAGGAGCCAAGGCAGAAATGTTCCGAATAGACACTTTGAAATAGAAGGTGGGTCCTTCTTGAGCATTTTTATGCATGCTGACGAATATTTTTCTTTTGAAGAAGCAATGAACTCACCGATTTTGAGTAAATGGCTTGCAAAAATAGAAGATGAGATGGAGTCCATGGCTAAGAATCATGTGTGAGGCTTCGTCGATCTACTTGTTGGTTGCCAAACCATTGGAAACAAGTGGGTCTTAAAGGTTAAATGCAAGGCAGATGGATCAATTAATAAGTATATGGCCCGATTAGTGGCAAAAGGTTACACCTAAAAGGAGAGTATGGACTATGATGAGACATTTTCTCCTATGACGAGATTTGTGTCTATTTTCCTTATCCTAGTTATTATTGCACATTTAGATTTGGATTTCTCTAAATGGATATTGAAACGACTTTTTTGAATGGAGAAATAAATGAAGAGATCTATATGGATCAATCCATTGGGTTTTAGGCAAAGGGACAAGAGCACAAAGTGTGTCGCTTGAGACATTCCATTTATAACCTAAAACTATCATCTAGGCAATGGTATCTTATCTTTCATCAGGCCATTAAATTGGTAGACTTTGCAGTGATTGAAAAGAACCATTGTGTATACATAAAGAGACAACAGAATGTGTTTCTTATACTCTCTTTATATGTAGATGATATTTTGATAGCTGGGAATGATATGGAGATGATCATTGCCACTCAAAAGTGGTTGTCCTCTACTTTTGAGATGAAGGACATGGGTGAAATAGATTATGTTCTCGGGGTTAAGATCTCAAGGGATCGTTCTAAGAGATTTCCGAGTTTATCTCAAAAAACCTATATTAAAAGGATCTTGGAGCATTTCCATATGCATAACTGCAAACCTGTTGACACTCCGATGGAGAAGGGCCTATACTTAAGTATAGATTAATGTCCTAAAACAAAGGAAGAAAAGCAACAAATGGCTAAGGTGCCATATGCAAGCGTTGTCGGTAGTCTAATGTACGTTCTGTTGTGTACTCGACCCGATATATGCTTTGCAGTTGGGATGGTTAGTCGATATCAAAGTAATCCTGGACCTGCGCATTGGGCATTGGTCAAAAGGATACTTAGATATCTAAGAGGAACCACTAACATGGCTTTGTGTTATCAAGGTGGGAGCATCAAATTGGTTGGATATAGTGATGCCAATGGATCTGTTGATAGAGATGAGCGAAAGCCCACATTGGGTTATGCTTTCATTCTTAGAGGAGGAGTCATTTCTTGGTATAGCAAGAAACAACAGTGTGTGTCATTATCCATGATGGAGTCTGAGTATGTTGTATGTACCTTAACGGTGCAAGAGACGATATGGTTGAGGAGGGTTTTTAGGAGCCTTAACATTACTAGGTATCTTCATAAGGCCACAGTTAACTATTGTCATAACACAGCTGTCATTGCCTATGCAAAGGACCCGAAGTATCATGGAAAGACAAAACACATAGATACTCGCTACCACTTCATCCGTGATATCATTGCACAAGGACATGTGGTCCTAAAGCATGTCTCTACGAGAGATATGATAACTAATCCTTTTACTAAACCCATTACCAGAGATGCTTTTCAAAAGCACATTAGGGGTTTAGGTTTGTTAAGGATTTGATGTATTTGTACATTTACTTATGCATTAATGAAATATGTTTTTCATTTCAATTTTATGTGAATTTGCATAGTAGATTAAGGTTTAATTGAAAATGGCACATATCTAAAAAGTTGTCACTAGGCATGATGTTGCTCTCTCACACGAGAACATCGCCCTAATGCTATGATAGCGTGTGGGATGGGATTAAGTCTTGCAAGGTACAAAATGATAGGCAATCTCCTTAATTACTTCGGCGTGATTAAGGATTTTATATGTCGCCTTAGCTGAGTACTAAGATAAGACTTGTTTAGTTGAACATGGAAAGTGTATCCATGTAGCCTGTATGAAGCCGGATTTGAGTCTATGGTGGCTCAAGTCGGTCACTTTCTAAAGTGACTAGACCATGTTCCATATAGTGTTATTTAGAGCGTGACAAACCCGTAATGGGAGCTCCACCATAGCATGCATTTCATACTGCATGTGCTTGAGATGATCGAATAAGAGAGTGATGAATAGGTCCCTTCTTCACCACTGTGTGAGCCCTGTGGACATTTAGTCCACCTCCATACTCTTTGGAACTTTGACCTATGTCATGAAGTTAAGAATTAGTGTTGCTACTTTAGCATATTATCCGAGGGCCAGGAATGATGCGATCTAACGGATTATGACTAGGAAAGTAGTCAAGACTTCATGGATTGACATGAGTGACTAAGGAAAAATCATTTTGATATCACATAAGCTATTAGTGACTCATTGCCTGGGCGATTACAAAGACATTAGTTGTCAATAGGCATGAGTTGTCTATATGGTAACCATGAGTACAAATACATTGTAGGATTTTTTGCACAGCTTTTTGTGAAAAGAGGGATCAGAGATGCAAAATCTAATATGATTAGAAAGGATTTGGGGTATAACGAGATCATGAGTGACGTTACATTAGTTTGATGGTAACTTAATGTAACGATCCTCACCTGTACCTTTCTTGTACGGTCGCACGCTCCACTTCCTGTATGATAGTGAGAATGAATATTTGAGGTTGAGAAATACAACATAAGTTGCCATAAACAAAGCATTTGTTGCTACAAATAGGCATGTGTTGCTTTTTCTATAATGGAACATATGTTGTTGCTAATGTATACAAGTGGGAGATGTAGCAAAGTAGTGTGTCCACATTGGCACAGGTAAACCAATGTGGACAAGTAAGTTAGGTCTTACAAGAAAGACAAAACTTACAAGCAAATGATTACTTGTTGGAATGTCCAACCCCTTCTCCTTTGTTTTTTTTTCTGCATAAGTTGCAAAAAGAAAAGAGAACAAAAAGTCTCACTCTCCTATACTAGCGCTCTTAAGAACAAGAGTTCTCCTTCATGTTCTTATCTCTTTGAGCCACCATTCACAAGATTGGGGATTTAGGGTGTGAATTAGAGTCAGTAACTTTAGTAGCTGCTCACAACAACGAGAAAAGGCAAATTCAAATTACTTGGAGCCATTAGAACGCAAGGTGGACTTAAAAAGAAAGCATAAAGGCAAAAGGGAATTGTCAAAAGAGGAGAGGTAAGTTCGCACCACACCTTTCAACAATAACAAATTTTCAATTTCCTGCAGCCTTTCATCCTCTTCTTTTGCTCCTGATATCAACTTTTCAATTTCCGGCAGAATTTCCCTCTCCTCCAATGCTTTCTCTTCTTCTCCTGATATCAAATTTCCCACTTCCTGCAAGATTTATCCTTCCTCCTACTTTCTTCTGTTGCTAAAAAGTTTCCGAATTTCCTCCAGGATTTCTCCCACCAACTGTTCCTCTCCTTCTCGTGATCACAAAATATTGATCTAATTTCACTAAAATTGAGTTAAAGATACGTTTTTTTCTGAATAATTAGAGTATAATTTGGACGAACATAATCGGGAGGTTCACGGACTTGTCATTGCCACATGATGCTTTTTTTTTCAATTTACATCGGAGTCCTTCAGTTAACTATAAATTGACAACGATGGCGACCTCGTAAAATTTGACTATGGAGGAGAGAAAAGAAGAAAGCAGTCTTCTTTTCGCTTCTCTTTTTGTGGAATCACTTTAAGTCTCTTGTTCATGGAATGTTCGTTCTTTAATGTTTCCTTTTCAAAAGACACTTTACACTTTGCTTGCGTTATCTAGGGTTTTCAATTCCGAGCGCAATAACGGTTTTCTTTCACTGATACAGACACATAATCTCTATTCATCCAAGTGTTTCATTGATTTCCTGAAGTTGAATTCTTTTTCACCGACGCAAGCTTCTAGTTCTTTTTATTCCGATTCTGAATGTGTTTTCTGGTTCCAATTTAAACTTCCCTGTATCTGGAAATTCAAAATTTTGTTTCTCGGGATCATTTTTGGATCTCAAGCGAATTTGTTAGAATCAATTGCCTGTTGGTTTGCTTATGATCGATGAACTAACTCTAAAACCCCCCCTTTTTTTTTTGCAGCTAATAAGTCATTGATTCATAACCAGAAATTATAATCTGGGTATTGCTAATTTCTTCCAAGATCTAGAATTCGGGTCGAATTATCATCTGGGTTGGTGTCAGAATCTGAATTTTGGCTCACCTTATGATGGACGACGGTGAGTTGGATTTGTCGAATCAAGAACTTTTTTCAAGTCCAAACATGAATGAAATGACTACCAGTTGTGCGATGGATAGCTTCTTTGAGGAACTATTGAAGGATACTCATGCTTGTACTCACACCCACACTTGCAATCCACCGGGTCCTGATTCATCCCATACACACACATGTTTTCATGTGCATACCAAAATTGTATCTACACCTTCTGATGAAAAGGCAGCTGATGATGATATGGCGGAGTCAACCGATAAGAAGTGCAAGAAACGACCGACGGGGAACCGGGAGGCGGTACGCAAGTACAGGGAGAAGAAGAAGGCTAGGGCTGCGTCTTTGGAGGATGAAGTTGCGAAATTGAGAGCTTTGAACCAGCAATTGCTGAAGAGGTTGCAGGGGCAGGCTGCATTGGAGGCAGAGATTGCTAGGCTCAAGTGTTTGCTTGTGGATATGCGGGGAAGAATTGAAGGCGAGATTGGATCTTTTCCGTATCAGAAACCCATTAATAATATGAATTTGGCTAATCCAAATCTTCCTGAAGGTGCTCATGTAATGAATCCATGTAATATGCAATGTGATGACCAGGTCTATTGCCTGCATCCAGGAGTAGATGACAAAAGTCAAGAAGATGCGACATTGAATGGACAGGGACTTAGTAGTTGTGAGTTTGAGAATCTCAATTGTATGACAACTCAGAACGTACTCACGAAGGAGCTCCCTGGTTGTGGACTAGGGAATGTAATGAAAAATGGCAGCTCTTCAGGAGCAAATCAGCGGAAAGGTATACCGTAAAATCTTAATTCTGTAGAACATCTTTACAATAATGAAGTTCAAGATTCAATTAGCATATTGAAATTGAACTGTGCCAGTGAAATAGATCATATGTTTCATTTAACTTCAAGCATGCAGATTTTGACTTAACAAAATGCCTCATCATTCTAAATGTATACTGTCTTTTCAAAAATCTTACATGCTTGAATCTGTTATTTCAATCCTTGTCCAATCACTTGTTTGAAACTTCTCTCTCTGTCTATTCCTCTGAATGGGTTCCATGAGGAACAATGTATGATCTTTATAGTCGTCTTAAGTATCTTTAATCCTATAAGTTGTCAATGATAATTGCAAGAAACTTCTTAGACTTCCTTCTCGCATTCTGTCAACCTAATCATATTCTTGGATCTTGTTCATGAGATTTTTCAATATTTTGACATTAGGCTAACCGGGTTTCATCCATCCATAGGATGTAGAACTTTAACTGAATCCACCTACAGGTTTGATTGGTAACATGCAACAATCCTGCAATTCACATGAAGAATGTGCTGAAAGTGGTGCATTTCTCTTGTTGCCAAGATGCTAGAGAGCGGCTTTTAGAACCTAGTGCTCTTCTTCTTCACTGAGTTGTTCATCCCCCTTTACCATCATCTGCATATTAATGTTGCTTTGGGGTTTGCAACAGCTGATTGTTTGTAAATTTATAACTCTTTTTCTGTGTGTTTTTCTGTAGGAGGGGCTCGTGCAGCAAGAGCTGGCTGAGTATTCATCTCTTCACTTTTTGTAGATTGGAATTGGATCTTAAGAGTTGCATATCCAGCTTGAGGTATTGCATTAATCCCAAATTTAACTAGCTATAGGATCTTTCGACTATGATTGTAAAGCTGATGAACCTGTAGCTAGTATGAGATGAGTATCATATGAGATCAACTTCACCCTTTTGTTTGAAGCTCGACCTAAATTTACTGAGCTCTTGATTTCTATATCATTATGTACAGAATTGTGCTTAGTTGCTAGAGTTGCTGTCCAGTGGATGTCCTTCTCCTTTTGTTGGATTTCCTGATATTATATGTTTCATTATGTTTGTGGTTGTGTTTAAGAAATTGCTTTTCCTAATCTAAAAATTATAAATTCTTGTTTGTTGGATAGGATGGGACATTTTTTATGTGTGAGTATTTTTGTAGTCCGATTGAACAAAATGACATCATTTTAACTGAACAAATCGGTCCTCCCAAAACCAATCTAGTCCAAAATCAATAGGCAAAACCAAAGTTGACCGGACTTTCTAACTGAATAGATAACCACGTCCTAAACAGGACAGGACATGATCGACGCAAAATGTCGATAGTCTATAGTTCTTTGGTATAAGCAAGTCAGAGCACCAGCATGGTTAAGAGTAGAAGAAAGTTCCTTAGTATTAAAATTAAGAAAAGCTAATCAAATTAATTAAATCATTCTCACATGCAAAGACACGTTCTACTTCCTCTGATCTTAAGTAGAAGATAGAAATTATAAATCACAAACGGCACACCATTCACAATTAGCTAAACCAGTTCAACTGCAAGGACAGAAACAAGGCAAAGAACCTATCGTCGGAGATGGAGCAAAATGTATGACTTAGATTAGTACATTGTCGGAGCAGCTCGTTGAATAAAGCCAGAGATTCATATGCACAGAACCGGAAATGAGGCCGTCTTGATTGGAATCATTCATCAGCAGTTAAAATATCATCCTCGTCACGATATATGCTCTCAGCCATTTGCCACACCTGAAGGCTGTTGTCGTCAGCTACGCTTGAAATGACCCATGGCTCATTTTTGTTCCATGAGAAATCTGAAATCTTTGCCTTGTGACCACCATGAGAGAATAGCAGTTCAGGAGGGCCATCATCAGCATCTAATTCCAATTGCTCCTCCCCAACCCTGACAGTATTTTTCACCCCAGTAAGACTAGATTGAATTGTACTCTGGCAGACTCTTGTAAATAAGATTCTTCAAAATGCAAAGAACAATAAATGCAAACAATCGAATCACAAACGTTACTTTTAGCACAGGCCTCAACTACAAACTCAAAAGTCAATGTTTCATTGTTAGCATCCTATTCTACTTGGAACACTTCTTCTCTGTGTTACCCTAAGTGGTTAAGAATTCCACAAGAAAAAAAATCCATGATGGTCTAAAAGAGAATACAAATTTAAGAACGTTTAAATGATTAATAAGCATACCTGTTCAGGTCCCAAACATTCAACCTTCTGTCATCAGCAGAAGAAGCTAGCACTGTCTCATGGTTAGGATCCCACTCTACTTGGAACACCTCTTCTCTGTAAGAAACAAAATATGCTCGTAACTTGCCTAAAACAATACACAAGAACAGCTGCAGATCAAGAGCTAAAATATTTGTATGAGAGAGGGGAAGCACATACGTGTGACCACCCAATACATGAAGTGGCACCGACAGTTTCCGCATATCGAACAGATTAACAGTAGTGTCTGACGAGGCTGTAGCCAGAATCCATTCATTGTAGGGATTGAATGATAGGTAGTTAACCTAAAGAACAAAGAAACACATATCAGTGAGAAAACGCTTGATGAGTAGTAAGACAGGGTAAGCCAGATGAGGAAAGTTCACTAAGATATATCGGAAAACAGAGAACTAGGTCTCGTCTTTTAAGCAGTGATTTAGAACACCAATCCCTCCATGCAAAGCCATACTTAAAATAAATTACTTCTTTATTCTTAGCATATGTTTACTCAATTTGTGTCCAATGCACAATTTATCAGAGATCTTGCACATTCAAGTTTGATTGCCTACTCCACCTCTTTCTCATGAGCTTTAACAGAATGTTGGCTTTGATTTGTCCGCAAATCCCAGATTATTAAGCGACAATCATCCCCGACAGACCCAAATAAATTCTCATTCTTCAAATGCCATGACACATCTCCGACCATACTCTCATGAGCCTACAGAAATTCCAACCCCCAAAATCAGTCATTACATACACAATGGTTGAAAAGTTCAACATCAGACATTGCCAAATTAAAAGTGAGGTCTTGGGATTACCTCATAAACGTGCATTGCATCAAGCGCTTTACCCTGAGCTGAAGCAGACACATCCCACAAACATATCTTATGATCATGTGAACCACTCAAAAGATACCCCTGCTTACAGGGGTTCCAAGATAAACCATAACCCTCTTTATCATGACCCCTCAGCCTCAGCTCAGGATCACAACCTTCTTGCTTTTTCTCTACCTGTTTCAAAGTATCAAACACGTAAACCTCACAGTCACTAGTCTTTGCACCAATAATTGCTGGGTTCTGCGGCATACACCGTGCCTTATTCACCTCTCCATCAACTCGTATCTTTTGAGTTATTTCCACCTAGAAAACAACCAAACCCTTGTCAATTAACACTAAATAACCAAGTAATCGTCTTTCTAAAAGTTAGGCAAAAGTTAGCATTTTCTCGGTCAGTAATATCATCGAACACTTCGAACCCACAAACCATCTTCAGATAATCAACCATAGTAATCATATTTTTAACAAAACTAAGACCAAAAGTAGCATTTTTCAGATTTCCAACGGACAAATTTGTCGAAATTCCACAAAGAACTCGCCTTGGGAATCACAGAATTTTCAGATTTCCCATCAACCCCCAATTCAGCAGCGCCGATGGGAAGCACAGCATCTGCGAGCATGAGGAAGTTAGGAACGTCGTCGGAGGTGTGGGTGCCGAGCACGAGCCGGTGGACGGCGAAAGAGAAAGGGTCGTCGGAGCATGGAATGGGAGCGGAGATTGGAACCCAGTGGACGGTGAGAGACGGCCATTCGAGTGGGTGAGAGACGACAAAGTCGTAGAGGAACGGCGTGTTCTTCTTCCACACACTGAACTCCTCTTCAAGCTGCTCTGGACCCACTTCCTGTTCCTCAGTTGACGCCATTTCCGTGATCCGTAGAAGGGTTTTGTGATTCGCGTTATTGGGAATCTATTGAGAAGTGAAAGACTGGGAGTTTCAAATTTCAATAGCTGCCTCGTTCCTTGACGCTGGTCTTTGGCGCTACTCCTGTGCTGGAGGTCCCTCGTTTCCCGCCATAAGATAAAGAACATATGGGTCGTCAAGCCTCAGAATTAGTTTAATGTCATCCGTACGGCCCAATTAAAATTTGGCATATTTCCATAATTTAGAATTTTATATAAGAATGATAAACGATATCCTACCCGATTCAGTTTAGGAATGGCAATTTGGCCAATCCGATCGATCCGATCCAAAGTTAACAGAGCAAGTTTGGGTTAATCGAGTCACGAATTGAGCTCGGCTTAAGGCTATCTAAGACCTGAGGCCTAACTGAGAGTTACAAAATAACAATATTTTTAAAGTTAATAAATCAAGTTGGGTCAATCAAAGAGAGCCCTGGCCTAGACTCGAACCAATGTATTGTCATTCCTAATTTATGTCAAATTCAACTTGTTTAAATTTTGGGTTAATAGACAAAATGACTAATTCCTGTAAAATAATATTCTTTTAATAAGTTACATCGTTTTAATCGATAATATAATTAAACTTTAAAATAGCTATATTTGATTAAACTTTAATTCGAACTTAAAATTTAAAAAAAGACAAATCTCCAACTAACCTTTTCTCTTTAGTATTAAAATTTTGACCGATATCTTTAAATGCATGTAAAAATTTGAATGTATATTATCATAATTCACAAATAGTACTTAATTTTTTATTTCTTTGAGTAAAATCAAATTGTATAATTTAATTACTTCTGTTCATAAAAGGCCCGAACTGAATCAACAAAACAATATCATTTTAGCATTAATTCGAGCAAGTTTGGCCCTTAATCCGAGCAAGCTTGGCCCGTTGCCAACCCTATTGACTACAAGGTCAAAGGAACTATAAGAGAGGCTGTATAAATGAAACCAAAACAAGCTCTCAATTTATAACAAATCCCAAATACAACTTAATGTACAACCAATCCTTTTCTTTCTTTTTTCCTTCCCAAAAAGTTATGCTACTGATAGAGAAAGTTCCATGAAACCAAACCAAAAACAATTGCACATAACATATCACTGCCAAACACAACCAAAACATATATATAATCTCCATGAACATAAACACCTTTCTGCTATAGCCACTTGACTAAGATTAGATCACATAATGGCACAAGCTTGTGGGTTCTCGTCGCTGAAAGCTGTGGTGTACCGAACCTCGGTGGAGCTAGCACGAGCGAGTTGAGACACTCGAGGGTCATCGGCATTTCTAACGTAACCAGCAGGGGCTTTCTTGTCATAGACACCTGGGGCATAAGGGTGAGCCACCACATCGTACGGCACATAAGGCCATAGCTCCACCTTCTTGCCAGTCCGATGAGCAAGTCTGGCCACCACCTTTGAAGGGTTCACGTACCCAACCACCGTTACCTTATTGGCTTTACGTTCAACATCTACCTGAGTCACTCCTTTCATGCCCTCCAATGCTTTCTTCACCTTCCTCTCACATCCATCGCAGTCTATTTTAACCTTGATTTCCACAGTCTGGTAAGACATATCATCCGAATCAGCAGCCTCGAATCAGATGATAAACTAAAAATGTTCCATTTCTAAAAAACTTGTTTTAATATGAAACTTAAGAAACTAGACAGAGCTCAACTAAGGTAGTCATGTGATCAGAATGAGCACCTCTGAATCAGATGATAAATAAAAACGTTCCATTTCTAATAACTTCCTCTCCTATGATATGAACTTGAGTAACTAGACAGACCTCAACTAATGTAATCATATCATCAGAATGAGCAACCTTGAATCAGATAATAACTAAAAATGTTTCATTTCTAAGAACTTGTTATACTATGACTATAAACTTAAGTAACTAGACACAGCTCAACTAATCTGGTTAACTGTCTTAAAAATTCAAAGCACTTTGAAATTTAAACCCCAGCAACTGATATTTACTCGAGTTCAAATCTTTTCTTGGTTCTGTATAATGCCTAAATCTTAGCTAATCTCCTGTCCAAATGTTCAAATTAAGCTTTCCTGATCCTGCAGCTTCAAGTATGTTTTCCGCCTTCAGATGATAAAATAACTCCAGTTTTATTTCACTTTCTCTGATACAGTAACTTCCAAGCTTGCAACTTTGCATTCATTAACTCTAAATAACAGCTTTATAGATCTACAAAAGCATCGGACAGAGCAAAAAAGCATGAAAAAAAGCATTATAAACCTCTAAGTTCATGCTAGATCCAAGTTAGCAAGTTACTTTTTGAAGTTAGGTCAAGTTGAGGCAAAACATCAAACAAGAAATCTACAAGAATGGTATGGAACTTCATTTGAAGCTAAAAGATCTGAACTTTTTGCCCAACAGATATGTTCATGACCATACCTGCAATTGTTTCTTCTTCTTGAGCTTGGAGCTTCTATGACCAGAACAATCAAAGACATCAGAAAAATGATCAAGAATACCCATTTCTTCAAATTTTTTGTACTACTGATGCAAGAACTTCGAAACCCAAGTGGCCGTTTTATCCTTTTGTATTATTTCAATAAAGGGAAAGTTGCTGATAGTAAGTCTGTGATGGAGGGTGTTTGCTACAAACCCCACCTTCGCATCCTCCGCTTTTATAAACATGTCAAGCTCAGTGAGAATATCCTTGGTCTCCTTCTCTAAATCTGAGCCATTGGATGTAAATATCCTCAGATATCAACGAGCTACGTTCCGCCACGTGCCTTGGTTGTTAGAGATACTTTCTTACCACGTATTAAGGATGACAAAATGATGATTTACTCAAACTTAATTTAATTAAATATCAAACTTAAATTTAAAAAGAATTTGAATTTGGACCGAATTTGAGGTTGAGTCACTTATCAAATTTGGTAAAAATTGGGTTCCAACCTTATGATTAAATAACAAATATTAAGATGAATTAAATTAAACCTTACTCGATTTTTATTCCTATGATTAAATTCGATCAATTTTTTAAATTTAAACTTGGACCAAAACATAATTGAGACTCGTAAAAATAGAAATTTGGCAAGTGCGATTACAGTTGCTGAAAAGAAATAAAATGACTAAAAGATCTATTGATTTAATAAACTATTAATTGCTATATAAATATTTTAAAAATATATTATTAATCATATAAATTTAAAATTATAAATAATAAAATATTAAATTAAAATAAGAAAGTTATAAATAAAATAAATTTAGTAAATAAAAGATTTCATAAAAAATATATTATTGATGTGGTGCAACTGTCATAAAGCAATATTCCATTCAAAATAATAGGTTAAAGAAAATAATTATTATTAGTTGAGAATATAATAAATAATAATAATTATCAGAAGGTTATTAATGAAAAATAAAATTTTTACCGCAGAAATACTTTCTAATTTAACCCTCTTTCTACTTATCTATTTTTACAGTAGTACCGTATTTTTCTCCAACTTCCGATTGTTCGGTTGCAGGTCCAAATATATGATTGTATTTAAAAACTGCGATAAATAAGTACTTATCTTCACTTCATCGTAGATCCAAACGTAGCCCAAGTCAACTCAACAGAGTCACTGTGTCAAATTTAATAATGGGTGATATAAAGATTATTAATATGTGTATAGTTTGGGTCTCCTATGAGTTATGACAAAAACTAGAACCGTTGGAAGTTGTGTTCCCATGACCTCGTCTTTCTGACACATTTATTTATGCACATGTCCATACTCCACACTCGGATTTATATGTACATTATTATTGTTATTATATGTAATAATTTTTTAATTTTATCTTTTTATTTAGCGGTAGTTAGAGGAGTTGGTGGGAAATCTTAAATACCTTTAAATAAGGGATATCTTGAATTTTCACGAGGATTTTTTGAATATTTTTAAATATTTAAAATGGAATGTAAATTGTAATAATAATAAATTAATTAAATAGACATGTCAACAAATTGGACTAGGCCATAGGCTAAAAAATTAGAATGGTTAGTGGGAACTCTTAAATACCTTTAAATAAGGGATATCTTGATTTTTCAGTAAAACTTCTCGAATATTTTTAAATATTTAAATTGTAATAATAATAGATTAATTAAATATATATGTCAATAGATCAGACCGAGTTACAGGCTAAAAAATTAGAGTGGTTGGTGGGAACTCTTAAATACCTTTAAATAAGGGATATCTTGATTTTGAATTTTCATGAGGACTTCTTGAATATTTTTAAATATTTAAAATTGAATTTAAATTGTAATAATAATAGATTGAATGAATAGACATGTCAATATGTCGCCCCAGATCACGGGTTGTCATTGTTTTTTAAGAAAAGCTTCCAAATCGAGATTGTTTTTGACAAAATGGTGTCGTTTTAAAAGTAATAGTTAGGTTATGGGCCGAGCAGAGCCAGCTTGTGACCCACCTGTGATCCGATCAGCCTAGGCCAAAAACAAGTGGAGTCAGGCAAGCCGGACCCATTTTAACATCTCTATAATTGAATCAAATTTAT
>JAOTJB010320490.1:0-14508 GCA_027123815.1 Erythroxylum minutifolium | reverse complement strand
AACTAAAATACGTATTGTATTTATAATATTATTAAAAGTGAAAGATGATTAATAAGAGAATAATTATTTTGTATCCATTATTATAATAAAAATATATTAAGTAATAAATATTTTATCTTTTAAATTATTAGTTGAAAATGATATTGATTTGTTATTCTAAACTTTTTAAAAACAGTTTGAATTTAAACTTAAAGATATTTATTTTCTAATTAGATTCAATATAAATTTAAGATTATTAAATAAATTTAGGCTAAATTTTAATTATAGTCAATCTAGTAAATCTAACAACCAGAATTATTATTTTTAGTTTTATTTATATGTTTAAATACGATAGGACCGAGCTCCTAAAAAGTACTTGACAAGAAAGTCACATTCCTCTCTTGTCAACGTCACATTACTCTGTTTGGGATAATAATTTGGATCATATATAAATTTAAGATTATTAAAAAATTTAAGACAAACTTAAGTTACACCTAAAAATATTGAACAACATATAAGAATAAGATTAATTAGTGGAGGAAAATTAATGTATAAACACATTGATTAGTGTATCGAGTAACTCTAATTAATTGCTCAATTAATGTATAAAACATAAGGGTGATTATGACAATAATCTTAAAATTAATTAAAAATTTTAATTAATTTTTAAAATTTTTAAAATTTTTTGTAATTTTTCATTTTTAAAATAATTTTCTCTTACGTTTCTGTTAAAAAATAATAGAAAAATACAACATCACATTAATTTAGGTCAAGTTTAATAAATTGGAGTTATATTTAATAGTTAGATGGAGTTGTTATGTTGACAAATATTTGATTAGTTTATGTGTATTTCACTATTATTTATAAAGGAAAATAAAAATTACTTGGGAAACAGATTAACAGTTAGTTGTCACAAGATTATTGTCTTTTACCTTTAAGAAAAGTCTGTTTTAATTAACAAGTAGCAAAATTACTTGGGAAACATAAGGGTGATTATTGGGAAAATAAACAGAAGGGCGGCATGTTCATCCGGAAAAAAATTGATAGAGCATTGGTTAATCAACGTTGGCTAAGCTTGTTTCCTTGTACTTCCGCAGTTTTTGGTGAACCTGAATTGTCTGATCATACCCCTATACTCATACAACAACTGAGTGAAGGATCTAAGATAGGGGCTCCATTTCAGTTTTTTAATGGTTTGCTTCATGCCGAGGGTTTCTTAGAGTTGATTTCACAGGTCTGGAGGATTGAAGTTCACGGCTTCAAGGCCTTTCAACTCATGCAGAAGTTGAAAACCGCCAAACGTGTCATCAAAGAGTTCAGTAAGCATCGTATGTGTAATCTCCAGGATTTAAGTACTGAGTTGCAGGAAATACAACAGAAATGCTATGATGCCCCCCTTAATGAAGGTTTACGTGCACTTGAGGTTGAACGGATGAGAAAATACCAAGAAGCATTCCAACTCCATGACTATTCTTAAACAGAAAGCAAGACAAACCTGGCTTCAAGATGGGGATCTTAATACTAAGTTTTTCCAGGCATCTATCACGACACGACGCAATGTTAATACCATCACTGAATTGAAGGATGATAGGCGTACTGTGATCTGTGTTTCTCAGGCTCTTGCTGGGCACATTCGAGGCTATTTTTATGATTTGATGGGGAATGCTCCCAATGCAGGCAGTGGCTTTGGAGTCAAGGATGTCTTGGCTTTTTCTTCTAGTCAAGCTCAAGTAGATATGTTACTTGCTCCCGTGTCAGCCCAACATGTAAAAGAGGTTCTGTTTCGACTTCATCGCTTAAAAGCTCCCAGCCCTGATGGTTATTCAGCTGAGTTTTTCCAAAAAACCTGGCCTATTATAGGACAATTATTAACTGATGCGGTAGTTGAAATTTTCTCATATGGGAAATTGTTAAAGGAGATAAACCATACTTATTTGTGTTTGATTCCCAAATCGGAGCGACCTGAAAGGATAACAGATTACCGTCCTATCTCGTGTTGCAATATAGTGTACAAGATCATAACTTCAATCCTTGCTAAAAGGTTGAAAGCAATTTTGGTCATAGTGGTTAGTGCTGCCCAAGGGGCTTTCATTCCTTCAAGGAGTATAGGGGACAACATTTTGCTACTGCAAGAGCTGATGGGAGAATATCAGTCTGGTAAAAAGATTAACAGTTGTGCACTCAAGATAGATCTTTATAAAGCTTTTGACATGGTTAGTTGGGAATATCTAAGGAATTGTTTGGAAGGGATTGGTTTGCCTCCACGGTTTTGCCAATGGATACTTCAATGTATCCAAACTACATCCATGAGTGTACTCATTAATGGGATTCCGACGACACCTTTTTCGGTTTCCAGAGGGATTCGACAGGGGGATCCCCTATCACCGTATCTCTTCACTTTCGCCATGAAAGGTCTCTTACGACTCTTGACTCGTTTGGTAAGTTGTAATGGATTATTTCAATATCATCATCGTTGTAGAGCACTGCACTTATCCCACCTGTTATATGCGGATGATGTGATATTATTATGCAAAGCTGATCCTCATACGTTATCAATGATGTTGAATCTATTGCATTTGTTTGGCCAATGGTCTGGGCTGAAGATGAATACTCAAAAAAGTGGACTTTTTGTGTCTTCTGATATTCGGAATCCAGAGTGGATTAGCAGTTTGGTAGGGTTGCCAATTCAGCAAGCACCGTTCAGGTATTTGGGATCCCTGGTAAGCCTAAATATTCTGAATTTATTCCCTTGTTGGATAAGCTAAAAGCTAGGATCAATGCTTGGCAGAATAGGTTTCTTTCTTTAGCAGCCCGTGTTACTCTAATTGTTTCAGTGTTAAATAGTATGCAAATACACTGGGCTGCTCATGTGGTAATTCCTATGAGGGTCATCAAGGAAATGGAGCGTATCGTTCAATCCTTCTTATGGTCGGGGAAGCACGACACTTGTATAGGGGCAAAAGTTAAATGGAGCGACATTGTTGTCCCTAAAAAACAAGGGGGTTTGGGCGTCATTTCGATCAAACAAATGCAAAAAGTTTTACTTATGAAGTGCATTTGGAGGTTATTCATGGATAAAGAAGCACTGTGGGTCAAGTGGGTGCAAATTTATAGCCTCCAAGGGCATAGCTTTTGGCAACTCCCATTGAGGTACGACCACTCTTGGATCTTTAAAACTTTATTGCAATTGCGAGACTTGATTTATCCTTTCATTAAAAGTAGGGTAGGCAATGGCGAGGACAAAAATTTTTGGTTTGATAACTGGCATGATGCTAGTCCTCTATGGTTTCGGAATGACTTAATTGTGTTGAGAAATTGTATCCCCAAGCTAGTAACGGTTGCACGGTTTAGCCATGAGAAGGCAAGGCTGTTAGAAGGTCGGTATGGTCATGTCCTTGACCATTATATGGGAGGAGTGCGGCTTGATGATCAACAGGATAGGTGGCAATGGATGACTTCTAATAGTGGGGAGTTTTTGACTAAATCGGCACATAGAATAGTGAGAGGAATCCATGATGGCATCCCTTGGGCTGATCTGGTATGGAGTCAGGTACTTAGTCTGAGAGCTGCTATTTTCTTGTGGCTGGCTATTAAAGATCGTTTGAGCACAAAGTATCGATGGTTTGGTAGGTATGATCCCATTTGTGTATTGTGTAAACAGGAAAATGAGTATCGAAATCACTTGTTTTTTCTTTGCCATTAAACTCAAGTTGTGTGGAGCAGAATATGGCAGTTATTTAGACTGTCAAATATTTCTTTTGAATGGTCGGAGGTATTGACTGATGTCATGCGATTGTCCAAATCTGGGTTGAGGGATTGCCTCATCATTCGGACTTCTTTTCAAATGGTCATCTACAACATTTGGCGGGAGAGGAACCGTAAGCTTTATCAACTTGATTAGAGAGATATTCATCACAAAAGGAAGAATAGATACAATCAGTCCGGCTATTCGCATGAATTGGTTACTTTAGTGGGTGTCTGTGGGGATTGGATATTTATTCATAGAAATTTAGTTTGACTTTGTTTTTTTTTGATCCTATCCTTATAATAGGATTGTACAGTTTTTCAGCTTTGGCAATAGATTCCTTTTAAAATTTCAAAAAATATATTGGAAAAACAAGCAAATGAAAGGCCAACTTTAGGTGATAAAAAGAAGCTTAAAGGTTGACATCGAGTCAGAAGAACAGCAACATTTGAAAATGAACTCATATATTATGATTATTAATTTATACTTTAAAATAAAATTTATATTGAAAATTAAGATATTTTAAATTTTATAATTATTTAATAAATATATTAATTAAAAAAATCAATAAATAAAATTATTTAACTATCAATTTTAATAAAATATAATTATTTATGTGAATACTATAATTATTTAATTAATTCATAACTAATTTTATTTAGTATTTTATTATTGTCAATTTTAAAAATATAACTATATTGAAATTGAAATTTAGATATATTTTTATTTTAAAAAATAAGAAGTAAAATCAAGAAATAAAAACTATACAATATAAAAAAAATGAAGCCAATCCAAAGTCCCTGCTTGCTTGAAATTATAGACGCTCGCTTGAATCAAGAGAACCAAAGTCCCTGCATGTCTGAAATTATAGACGCTTGCTTGAATCAAGAGAACCAAAGTCCCTGCATGACTTGCCTGACTTTTATTTCTTAGCTTCTTGGCTTGGTTTCAAATGCACCAGGACATGAGGTATTTATAGATGTACATGACATCACATAATATATAAGATAATAAACTTATTTAATTTAGCTTAACTCCTAAAAATTATAAGTTCTTAATTAAATAGAGGGATACATTCATAAGAAAAATACATGAACTAAGTAAATGAATTAAGTTTAATTAATTGCTCCACTAAAATAATCGCTCCATTTTCCGACATCCCCCCTTAAACTTAATTCTTCTTTGTGATTCCAATTCGCATGCATAGTTTTGCAAAACTTTCAAACTTCAATCACTTGGTGAAAATATTGGCCATTTAACAATTATTTTTCAAATAAGAAAAATCAACCTCTTTGTTCACAATGCACTCCTTTATGAAAAAATGCTTGCTTCGATTATGCAACATAGGATTCTTTAACAATGTTATGGCAGATTTGTTGTCCGTGAAAATAGCAGTAGCTTCATCTTGAGCCATATGTATCATCTTCAACAATCTTCTCAGTTATATTGCACGAATACAAAAGGCAGCTGTAACATAATCAACTTCACATGTAGAAAGAGTTACAATGGGCTGCTTATTCAAAGTCCAAGTAAAGGCAAAATCTCTCTAAGAACTTTTCTTGCATAAGCCTCCGGAGAAATAAATATTCCATTTTTATCTTTGATACCAAGATACTTCAATACCAAGATAATAAGAAATAAGTCCTATATCAGTCATTTCAAATTCTTTAACCATTGTCTTCTTAAATTCGTCAAACATCATTGGATTGTTGCTTGTAAAGATTAAGTCATCAACATAAAGGTATATAAGAAGAATATTTCTATTTTTGCCTTCTTTGACGTAAAGAGTATGTTCTTATGGATATTGCTGAATCCATGGCTTTGAAAATATTTGTCAATACAGTCATACTAAGCTCTTGGAGCTTTTTTCAAGTCAAACAATGTTTTCTTCAACTTTAACAATTTAACTTCGTGTCTTTTCATCAATTACCCCAATGGTTGTTTGACATATACCTCCTCCTCAAAGTAGCCATTCAAGAAGGTAGATTTGAGATCTATTTGATAGATCTTCCACTTCTTTTGTGCAGCCATGGAGATGATTAACAAATTGTTTCTAATTGAGATAGGGAGCAAACACTTCATTATAATCGAATCCATGTTGTTGATTGTAGCCTTTAACGACAAGCCTTGCCTTATATCTCACTACTTTTCCTTGAGCATTCCTTTTGATTTTATATATCCATTTCACACCAATCGCCTGTACCTCTTTGGAAGAGTAAAAAGTTCTCAAGTGTCATTCTTTTAAATTGTTTGAATTTTTTTTATCCATTACAAATCTCCATTTCTCTTCTTATATTGCTTCTTCAAAGTGTAATGGCTTGAAATCGGCAAAGAGATAAAATAATGTTGCATTTTTTATCATCTTTATGGACTCATAAAATCTATTAGATGTCTTGTTCTTCTAGAATCCTTATACGAATTAGAAGAAGATTAATCTTTTGATGAGTAAGGTGTAACACCAATATCTTCATGCTCTTCATGATTTAAATCTTCAAGCATAAGAAATGAAATCTTTTCTTTATTTTGAGAGAAATCCCACTTCCATGGGTTTTCTGCATCAAAATCAACATCTCCATTAATCAAAATCTTTCCATTAGTAGGATTAAAGAATTTATAGCCCTTAAAATTTGAGCTATATCAAATGAAGACATAGTTTTTACTTTTGTCATCTAACTTTGTTCTCACCTCTTTAGGAAAATACACATATGCAATGCTTCTAAAGACTTGCAAATGAGAGACATTAGGCTTCTTAATACTCCACAATTTTTGAGGTGTCATCCCACAAACACTTATGGTAGAGGATAGGTTGGACAAGTACGCGACATAAGCAATAGCTTCGCCCTAAAACTCCTTATACTTATTTTTACTTTTGAGCATGCTTCTTGCCATGTTGAGAATGAATCTACTTTTATGTTTCACAACTCCATTTTGTTGTTGAGAGTATGGAGTTATAAGAAAATGATGAATGTCATTAACTTCATCAGAATTTGTTTAACTTCATGAAAGTGAAATCTCCTCCTCTATTTGTTCTCAAAGCAAAATCCGCTATTGTTTCCAACTTATGCTTTGAATTTTTGTAAGGCTCCAAAAGGTTCATCCTTCCCCTTCAAAAAATAAAACCAAGTTTTGTAAGAAAAATCATTAATTAAGAGCAAGAAATAGTTAGTTTCACTATAAGGATGGGTTAATTAGGCCACAAATATCAACATGAACAAGTTGAAGTAGCTTGATGGCTCTTGAAGTTGACCTTTTTAGAAATGGCTTTCTCACATGCTTCCTCAAAAGATGTCCTTTACATAATTGATTGAGTTAAGTGATGAGAGGCAACCATTTACCATATGCTCTTTTGAAAATAAATTTAATACTCTAGAATTTAGATGACCAAATCTCATGTGCCAAAGCCAAGAGGAATCTTTGGCACAAGTCTTTAAGGACCTTGGATGATCAACTCTGATATTAAGCAAGAACATTTTATTCTTTGACTTTGATTGCTACCCAATTTTGTGCTTTATCTTTCAAAGTTGAATAAGCAATTTTTAAGTGGATATATATCATGCCCATCCTCTAGTAATTTTCCCAAGTTCAAGATATTTGCTTTTGGAGAAGGAACATAGTAGACATGTGAAATAAGTTTATGGCCAACAATTTTTTTAAGGATGAGAAATCACTTTTGCCTTTAATAGGAACTTTAAAGTCATTGTTGAAAATAATTTCACCTTTTTGCTTTTCATCAAAATCCATGAACAACTTCTTGTTTGCACTCATATGGTTGCATGCATCTGTCTTGAGATACCATATGAATTCATTTTCATCACCTTTGTTGGCTAATAACAAGAATTTCTCTATTTCTTCTTTTGTTTCAATAAGATGAGTCTCTCTTTGATTTCTGGTAGAGCTCTAACATTTATAAGAATAACGATCATATTTATGACAATTATGGCATTGAATATTAAATTTTTCATACCTTCTTCCACCTCTTCTCATAAAGTCATAGCTCCCCAGACTTCTTGAGTTTTGTGATTGTTGCCTTGATTCTTTACCATTGAATTGATAAGCATTTCTTCCTCTTCCTCTTCTTTTTCTTCTATGACCACGATTACACCTTTCATTGCCTTGATCTCGACCTCTTCCTCTCCCTCTCCCTTGTGAGTTAGAGGATGCTTGCTCTTTTTTTTTCATAGAAACCTTGGTTTGAAGTGCTTGAACTAGAGACTCCTTCTTCTTCAATCTTTCTTCACAAGGTTATAAGGATCCTTAGAATTCATGAATAATCATGTCTTCCAAGTCTTGGGATTGTTTAATAGCCATAACAACAATATCAGCTTTTGAATCAAGAGAATGAATAATTTTCTCCACCACTCGAGCACCTTCTACTTTTTTACCATATCTCCTCATTTGATTGGTAGCTGTCAAGACTTTTGTAAATAATAATGAATAGAGTCAGACTCCTTTGTTTGCAAGGATTCAAACTTACCACTCAAAGTTTGAAAATTCACCTTTTTCACCTTGTGAACTCCTTTATGAACATTTTGAAGAATCCCCCATACTTGCTTTGCCTTTGCTGCATTTGACACTTTCTCGAACATTTCATCATCTAATGTCGCATGAATAATGCTAAGAGCATGTTGATCCATTTTACAATTCCTTTGCAACGTGTTCCTTTGACCTTGATTCAACACTTCCTCATTTGTTGCTTCTTCATATCTTTGCTCTACCATCTTCCACGTATCTTGAGAGCCAAGAATTACCTTTATACAAACACCTTACAATACGAGGTATTATGGATGTACAAGACACCTCATAATACATGAGGTACAATACACTTATTTAATTCAACTTAACTCCTAAATAAAATACATGAACCAGCCAAATGAGTCAATTTTAATTAAATACTCCACTAACATAATTGCTCTATTTTTCAACATATGAAAACCTATGTCAACTAAATATGCAAGATGAAGAATTTCAAGAGTTACTGAATACATATATTTTGAAAATCAAGTTAGCTACCATTTACTTGTAGGAGCTGTTAACCTGTTATAGTTTTCACCTGAGGGTTTGTTTACTTTTTGCAAATGAAAGCCTTCGAACTAATGGCTATGTGGACCAAGTTATAGAATTTATTATAGTAATGGAAAATATACGCTTAAAGGATTTTTTAATAAAAATTTCTAACGATCTCTGTCAACGATTCTATATGGAATCAGTTACGAGAGTGCTTAAAGCACCATCTGTCATTTGTCATAGTTTTGATGCGTTAAAGCCTGAACTTCTAGACAATCTTTCCTGAATGTTTTAGTCTATCTATTTCATTGGAACACTGAAACTACAACTTGATCAAATGCAAGACAATAATCTGACATCGATTGCATGTAACTTATGGATATTAGCTCAAGGCTTATAAATTAATGATTTTGATGATAATAATCCATAATATTTAGTTACATTTCAAAATTCAATTTTATTTAATTGAATTATCTCATTTATTCAAAAAGATAATGATATAAAAGAGGTCATTTAACTTAGTTATCTATTTAAATGAAAATGTCTAACAATTCCAATTTTACAGGAACTGTCCTAACAAACTCAATCATATCTATTTAAATGAAAATGTCTAACAATTCCTATTTTACGGGAACTGACCTAACAAACTCAATCAATAGTCAGAAATAGTTGCACAAAATCTTGAATGGATAGTCTCTATTATTTCTATACGGAAGAAGGAACTTGCTATTCACCTAATTCGACAGTTGGCCTCGAGACATAGTTAAAACGTTATCCAAAAAACTAAATATTTGAAGATATTGTTAAAGATATAAAGAAGACATTTTAACATATTAAAAGTCGATTTAGTCAGTTAGTTCATGATAAAATTAAAGCAACAGCTAGTTGAAGAAAACTTCTATTTAAGGAAGAGTTGCTGAATTCAACCACCACTAGATTTCATAAATATATCAGTAGCAATTACACCCACTCTCAAAGTTGTATTTTTATCTAACTTTTGTGCTTTAGAAAGTAAAGACACTCTTTAAAGAGAGATTATCCATTATAGCTCATATCGAGCAAATCCTACTTTTAGTTGTTGAGAGCTTGTAGAGGCTGGTCAAATACTACTAGTGTAGAGGGTTGAAGAACCTTGTAAAAGATGTACTTGTAAGCTTGGAGGGGCTCGTCAAATTACTACTGGGAGATTTTAGTGAAATACTTAAATGGGATACCTGGGAATGGGACCTAGACTTAGTTATAAGCCGAAATAATATAAATTAACTATCATTCTTTCTCTTTCCATAGCTTTTTGCACTATAGCTATTGTTGTTATCAAATTGTAAGAGGCTCCTTTCATTTTAAAATTTAAAAGCTACCTATCTTTGTACATATTGACAGTAACTCGGGAAAATTTTCAAATCACACACAATTAATCCCCCTTTTACTTGTGTTTGCTATATCATTTGGTATCAGGGCTTATCTTTCACATTTATTATGTTTTACACGTGATAAATCATGGCAAATAACTTGAGAAGTCTTTAAGGACAATCTGTCACAAAACCTCCTTATATTAATGGAAACAACTATTCCTATTGGAAGGAAATGATGACAATCTATCTCCAATATGTAAATATTGAAATTTGGCAAGCTATCAAATTAGGAGCTACACTTCTTATTACCGACGATGTAGAGATGTGGATTGATGTTGATAGAAGAAATGCATAATTAAATGTTAAGGCAAGACATCATCTGATTTATGCACTCTTTCCAGAAGAATATGAAAAGATATCCAACTGTTCGACAACAACAAAAATGTGGGATAAACTTAAAGTTACCTTTGAAGGAACAAATGAGGTAAAGAAATATAAGATAAGTCTTTTAGTGCATCAATATGAAAGTATCAGCATGAAATAGGGAGAGACCATAGATGAATTTTTTGGACGATTCAACAACATCATCATCATAACCTTGAAAAACTTAGGAAAGATATATCCCAATGATGAGCTCGTGACAAAGATCTTAAGGTCACTACCAAAGGATTGGAGACCTAAAGTGACTGCTATAGAAGCTACAAAGGATCTAGACACTATTTCACTTGATTGGCTAAGATGAAACTTGATGATCCATGAGATAGAGATCAGACGAGATGAAGGATCCTCCTATTAAAGAGGAATGGCTTTGAAAGATGTTGATGAATCATCTTCATCTAATGGTGATGAAGGAAACACTAAGTTGCAGATATATAGAGATGTTAAATTCAACCTTATGGTTAGAAAGTAGGCACGTTTTTACAAAAAGAAGCTGATAAAGAAAAGAGAAGGAAATAAGAAAACTGGAAACAATAGGTCGATGTCAAAAGGCAGCAGTAGTATATAGAATACTCAAATTATATGCTATCACTACAAGAAGTCTATACACACCAGAATAGAATGTCCTCTTCTTCTTCAAAAGGACAAAATAGAAACAAAAGACCTAGAAAGCAAGTTATGATTGCAGCTTGGCCTGATGAAGATTTTGAAAATTTTAATAAAGAAAAGCCAGAAGAAGTGAGCAACGTTTGCCTTATGGCTAATTTAGAAGAAGATGAGGCATATAGTTCTGACTCTAATCTTGAGACTAATGAACTAAAAGATACATATCATGAACTGTATGCTCAGTATAAGAAATTAATTGTGCAATATGTTAAAGAGGTTGAGAAGTCTAAAAAAAATGATGCATCTTTAAAGAATAAAATTAGATCATTAGAATCAGAAAATAAGAGTCTGTTGTCTAAAAATCTGTCTTTTACTAAGATTGAAATGACTATAAGCAAAAGGTATCTAAAAACGAATTCTTGGAAGAAAAAGTAACTCTATTGGAAAATGCATTACTTAAGAATGATTGCAAAGGTTCTGAAAAAGTAAAGCAATTAGAAGAAAAGGTTGCCGAACTAGAATTTGCATATGATCACCTAAAATATGAAAAAGAGTAATTTGTTAGAAGAATCATATCTCTAGAAAAGGATCTGGCTAATTTTTTTGATGGAAAGAATAATCTTGATACATTGCTTGGTAATGGTAAAGGTGTATTTGATAAGGCAGCAATAGGATATGATGAAAATAATAGTATCAAGCTGCACAAAAACTTCTTTCTTAAAACCAATAATAGCTATAATTGAAACAGTAGTGACTTGATGCATGACAAAAAAGACAGTAACTCTCATTCATCTATATTGTGTTTCTATTGTGGCAAAGGTGGACATATTAGTCACTCTTATAATATACGTAGAATGAGTAAATTATTTGAAATATATGTTTGGAGACCAAAAGGTCAGATTACTAACCTAAAAGAACCTAGAAACATTTGGGTTCCTAAATTGAGATAGTATATTCTACAGATATGCTTTAGAATAGTGACAAAAGAAAATAAATGGATAGTTGATAGTAGTTTTTCAAGACATATGTGAAATATCACACTTTATCTATATTGAAAGCAACAATAGAGGTAATGTTGTCTTTACTAACAAAAACAAGGAAAAGGTCATTTGAATTGGTAAAATTGGTGCTTACAACTCTGCTTCTATTGATAATGTTCTATATGTTGATGGTTTGAAACATAATGTGCTAAGTGTAAGTCAGTTATGTGATAAGGGATATAGAGGCACATTCTATGCATCCCATTGTGAAATAATTGATAATAATATGATAACATTATATTTTTGGTCCTAGAAATCATAATATATATTGTGCTCACCTAGAAGACATATCTTCTCAAAAGTTTAAGCATATCTTCTCAAAAGTTTAAGTGTTTTGTTTCTCTGGAAAAGGACTCGTTAATCTGGAATAAAAGATTTGGACATGCTAGCATAAGTATTTTGTCAAAATTTTCCAAAAATGAATTAGTAAGAGGATTACTAAATTTAACTTTTGAAAATAATCAGGTTTGTAAGCATGTTTAAAAGGAAAACAAGTTAGAAATAGCTTTCCACCCAAAGATATTGTATCTACTAACCAACCGTTTAAGCTTATACCTATAGACTTGTTTGCTCCTATTAGAACTCAAAGTTTTAAAGGAAAACATTATGGTTTTGTTATAGTAGATGATTACTCTAGATTCTCATAGGTTTACTTCCTAGCAAATAAGGATGATGCTTTTAAAGTCTTTGACAAGTTTTGTAGGAAAATTTAGATTGAAAAAGGATACTCATTTCTTCAATTTGGAGTGACTATAGAGGGAAATTTGATAGCAGAAAATTGGAGGACCTCTATGATGATAATAGTATAATTCATAACTTTCATGTCCAAGGACTCCTCAGTAGAATGAGGATGTTGAGAGAAAGAACAAGATCTTTGCTGATATGGCCAAGACCATGCTATGTCTACCTTATGGCTACTGAACATAAGTTGAATCTACTACCTATTATATTTTGAACAGGTGCCTTATAAGGTCTATTCTTAAAAGTAATCCTTATGAGCCGTAGAAAAAAAGAAAGCCCAATGTTGCCTATTTTTAAGCCTTTGGCTACAAGTGTCTTATGTTGAATAATGGTAAGGATAACCTTGGAAAATTTGATATAAGGTTTGATGAAGTCATCTTTCTGAGATATAACAATGTTAGCAAAGGATTTAGAGTCTTCAACAAAAGAACCAAGAGGATAAAAGAGTCAATACATGTTGTCTTTGATGAAACATTGCCCTCAACAACAGTTCCTGATTCAGATGATGAAGAACATCATTTGGTCCCTCAAGATAAGCCACAAATTCAAAATGCACTAGTAGTGCCTTTAGATTCGTAAGATTAAGAAAGTCCTTCTAAGGTCAAGACAGAAAAGGCTCCTTCTGCGAGTACACCTCAACATGCACCTATGAAACAAAGGACACCAGATACTCAAAGTAAAAGTTTCAGGACACTAAGAGAATGGAGAAGTCTTGATACACTTTAGTATATTCTAGGAGACCCTTTAGAAGGTCTAAGAACTAGAGCCTTCTTAAAAAACAATTATGTTGCTTTTGTTTCACAATTAGAATCAAAGATTGTTAAAGAGACGTTTGCTGATGAAAGTTGGATTACGACTATGAAAGATGATTTAAACCAGTTTGATAGGAACCAGGTTTGGAATCTAGTACCCTATCCACAAAATCATTCAGTCATTGGAACTCGTTGGGTATTTAGAAATAAACTTGTTGAAAATTGTAAGGTGGTAAGAAATAAAGGTAGACTTGTAGCTCAAGACTATAACCAACAAGAAGGTATTGATTTTGATGAGACTTATACACCTGTTGCTAGACTAGAATCTATTATAATTTTTCTTGCTTTTACATGTCACAGAAAATTTAAATTATTTCAAATGGATGTTAAAAGTGCTTGTTAAAATGGATATCTTAATAAAAAAGTGTTTGTTAAGCATCCTCTAAGATTTTTAGAATGTAGGCCATCCAAATTGTGTGATGAACTTAACAAAAGCCTTGTATAGTCCAAAGTAGGCTCTTTGAGCATGGTTTGACATGTTCAGTAATTTCTTTCTCAAGAACAACTTTGAAAGGGGAAAAGTAGATAAAACCTTATTTATTAAGAAAAAGGACAATGATTTACTCATAGTTCAAGTATATGTTGATAACATAATATTTAGTGCTACTAACTTATCTTTTTATAAAGAATTCTCAGCTTTAATGTAGGGGGAGTTTGAAATGAGTATGATTGGGGAGCTATCCTTCTTCCCTAGGTTGCAAATTAAGTAAACTAAAAAAGGGAATTTCATTAGTCAAGACAAGTACACAAAGGAACTTATCAAGAAATATCAGTTTGAAAATGCCAAACCA
>JAOTJB010320480.1:0-14508 GCA_027123815.1 Erythroxylum minutifolium | reverse complement strand
ATGGGAATTGATGGGAAATCCAAAGACACTATTAAGGCTAGACTAGACTTGGAAGACATGAATATTAGAAAAGATTTACATTTAAGAAGAAGAAATGATGGTTTATACTTTATTCCCCCTGCTTGTTACAACATGTCAAAAAGTGAGAAACAATCATTCTGTGAGTTCCTCCAATCAGTCAAATTTTTTTATGGGTATGCATGTAATATAGGCCGTTGTGTGAATGTTAAAGTGGGAAAAGTGTCAAGGTCAGAAAATCATGATTGTTATGTACTTTTTCAACAACTATTTCTTGTTGGAATACGTAGGTGTTTGCCGAAGGATGTGTCGATTACTTTGGGTCAAGTGAGAGAGTTTTTTAAGCAATTATGTTGCAAGACACTTAAATTTGAAGAGCTTGATAAATTGGAGAAAGACATACCATTGAATCTATGTAAGTTTGAACTATTACTCTCCCTATCGTTTTTTGATGTTATGGTTCATTTGGCAATTCACTTACTATATGAAGCAAAACTTTATGGACCGGTTCAATTTTGATGTATGTTTTCGATTGAAAGGTAATTCATATTAAATTCAACAAAATTTTCCTATGTTATTTGTTTGTAACAATTCCTAAGTTTATAACTGTTTATGTTCAGGTATTTATGCTCTCTTAAGCATTATGTACGTAATAGAGCTTGACCAAAGGGGTCTATTACAGAGAGTTATATAGCAAATGAATGCTTGACTTTTTGTTTAATGTACTTAACTGATATGGAGATAAGATTTAATAGACCATAAAGTAACTTTAATTTTAATGACGATGGTAGGTTGTCTATTTTCTCCTAAAAAGTTAGGCCATTTGGTACGGGTAAATATGTCGAGTTCACTAAAGAGGAATTCGAAATTGCCCATTGGTATATTTTAAACAATTGCGAGAATGTTGATACATATATGAAGTACATATATTCCTTTTCATTCAAACAATCATATTACAATTCCCTTCATTAACTCTGAAATCTTACTATGTTTTTTTTCAATAGAGAGCACAAAGACACAATTCATAGCAAAGGGATCATTAATGTTGAAGAAAGACATAGGCAGAAGTTTGTATCATGGTTTAGAAATAGAGTAAGTTTCATATTAATTACATATTATGAGAATATGAGAATATGTCTCATCATCATATTTATTTTTAATTTGTGTTATAGATGATACAGTTACATAACTGTAAGGTGCAAGAAACGACAACAATATTATATAGTTTTGCATGTGGGCCTCATATTTGTGGGAAGAAATACACAGGTTGCATTGTTAATGGGGTGCGATATCATATACAAGATTAATATAGTTGAGTTAAAAGTCAAAATAGTGGAGTTGTCATTAAAGGATGTCATGACGATGAGAACATTGACTTCTACGATGTCATATCTGAAATTATAGAGTTGCACTACATCAAGGATAAGAAGGTTGTTCTACTTAAATGTAAATGGTTTGATCTAACTGGCATAAGAGTGAACGGGCATATTACTATCATAAATGTTAGTAAGACATGGTATGATATTACTACATCAAGGATAAGAAGGTTGTTCTACTTAAATGTAAATGGTTTGATCTAACTGGCATAAGAGTGAATGGGCATATTACTATCATAAATGTTAGTAAGACATGGTATGATAATGATCATTTTGTCCTTACAAGTCAAGCCAAATAAGTTTTCTATGTCAACGATACTGTGTTGGGTAGCATTTGGAAGGTTGTTCAAAAGTTTCAACAAAGGAATATCTTTGATTTTTGTGAAAGGGATATTGTGAATTGGCTGAGGATGTTGATGAAGTCTATCAAGATATTAGATTGGAGATCAATAACGAAGGCATGCCAACAGAAGATGCAAATATATCATCATTCTATAGGAGAGATGTCGACCCTAACATAATTCAATGACAATGACGATACTTTGCTCGAATATATTAGTAATAAAGAATCAAATGATAATGTACTTAATGATGATGATTTTCTTTATCTTGATCATTATGATTGAATGTAAGTTTCATTGTTTGAATTGTTTCAAATGTTAATAAGATAATTGCCTTATATTGTTGATGTTTTAGTTATGTTAACTTACGATGACCATAAGCATATTTTTAATGTTTCACTTATGTTTTTGCAGATGTTGATTTTCAAAATCTTAATCATGAAGATTTCTATAAATAAATTTTTTTGTTGTTTAGAATGTTAAGAAGATAATTGCCTTATGTTGTTGATGTTTTACACCAAGTTCATTATAATGACATCTAGTAGAAACAAAAGAAAGAGGGTGGTAACGACAGATGAAGTTTCTCCCACAGAAATCCCAGCAATTGCATCATCAAATGAGGAAAGTCAGCAATAACCTTTGCCAACATCGTCTGGCAGTCATAAAGGATCTTCAGGTCTATTAGTGATAACCAAACATATTTACATTTATGCTCTCATTACATGTTTAGCGTGTTTTTCTCATTATGTTTTTTTCAGGTTCCAATACTGACATCAGAAAAAGAGGTAGAGGTAAGACAAAAGGAGCTAAGTTGTAACGGATGAATGTTGCAATGAATACCAAGTTGTCAGTGACAATTGACCCCACGAAACGACACCCAGTGGATAAGATCCAAACAGCTAAATTAACCAGTGAGTTGGGTGTAGTTTTGAGGAATGAGTTGCATTGCCTTAAAGAAAGACAACTTGCTACAAAATGCTTTGGACAAAGTTTCAGTAATATTTCAATTCATTTCATTATATGTATTGCGATTTTACTTAACTAAAATAATAACTTAACTTATACGTGTTTTTCACAGATGAAGCTCAATATCATTGATATCGAAACGCCTGAGGTTTCAAGCAATGTTAGTTCATTGTTGAAACAAAAGGTGAAGGATCATCAATATTGACTTCATAAATATTATCAATCTTTCCCTTTTGGTGAAGAGGTAAGGAGACATGTTCTGAAACGAGTGACTGAAGAAAATTGGAATGAAATATGTGATTATTGGACTTCAGTGAAAGTTCAGGTTGGTTTTTTATGTTCATATTTCCTTCCATTAATTATGTTTATACATCTCATAAGTACTTTTCTTAATTTAAGAAGAAAGCCAAAGCCAACAGAGCAAAAATGAAGACTCCTCATAACACCAGCTCTAGATCATTTGTTATTGTCCGACAAGAATTTGTAAATGTAACGTTTTCAATTTATTATTTTATTTTTAATACAATAAATTCTAATTGGTTATAATTTTTTAAATTCATATTATAGAGTCAAACACAACTCCAAGGGTAAGAGTGTGATACGATCACATTATACAAGCATACACACTACAAGGAAGGTCAAGGCTAGACGTCAGAAGAGGCACAAAGTAATTATGTAAGTACAAATAAATTAATATTAAATTTTATTTTCTATGTAATAGTAAGTAATAATTTTTTAGTTAACTCGATTTTCTACTTTAAATTGTAGGACAAGATGCAAGAGTTGTTGCAGATGTCATTGGCTAAGGGGAATCAGCCTAATGTCGATGACATTTACAACAATGTCTTTGGTACACAATCGGGCTATATAAAAGGTCTTAGGTATGGCCCTAGACCTATTGATGCCTCTTCGTTACGACCAGCATATGTCACGACGGTTCAAGAGGAGCACCAGGTACTGAAAACTAAATTACAATGTACCGAAGATAAGTTACAATGTACCGAAGACAAGTTAAATCGTAATGTAAAAGAAGTTAACAAGCTTAAAAAGATGGTAAAATAATTACTAGGCTCAGCATATGTCAGTTAAAGTGAGGACGATGAGGAGTCTTAGTTTGTGTATGACTTGTAATTATTTTTTATAAAATAATTCCATTTTTCATAGTTATCTTATTTCAATTTATTATTATTTAAAAATATGTCACTAACATTAATTATAAAATAAATAATTTTAATATTTCAAACTATCTTATAATCGTAATCAATTAAAATAAATTCATTTTTAACAAATATAATAATATTTAAATTCAATATTAAATTTTGTCACTAAATACTATTAGCTACCAAAACAAAATCGTCACAAAAAGTCATTAACTACGTATACAAGAACGTCTTTAAAAACATTTTTGCTACAACCAAATATTAGTAGCTAAAAATATTTTGCTACAAAAACAAAATCGTCGGAAAAAACTATTAGCTACCAAAATCAAAACCGTAACAAAATGTTTTTACCTACGTTTGCAGAAAAGTCTCTAAAAACATTTCCCTACAACAGATAATTATTAGCTAAAACTATTCTGCTACTAAAATGAAATTGTCACTAAAAATAATTACTTACGAATATAGTTTAGTAGGGAAAAACTTTTAGTTACGAAACAGAAACGTCGCACAAAACTATATACAATGTTCATTATTCTCGTCGGTTATATATTTTACCAACGAATTATTTGTGTCGGAAAAACGTTTTGGCGACGACTGTGAAAAAATGTCACAGATATTGTTTTACTACTGGGATTCAACGACGACATTGTTTCGTCGCAAATAAGTATTTACGAAGATTAGTTATTGTTTAGCGACATTTATTTTCGTCGCTAAATGTTCTGGTTGTTTTAATGGGGCATTTGGTACCAATCTCTCACTGGATTTGTTAAACTAGATGAAAAGGCACAAAACTTAATAGCATTTATTGCCACACACATGTTCATCATTTCCATGTATCGTATAATATAATCACAAAATATATCATTTCATTATAGGCTTCTGATAGTGAAAACTTGAACTTTGATGATAAAATTTTTGACAATATATTTATAGTGAAAGGATTATCGAAGTTGACACAAGTGTGCTCATGATATGCTCCTGTAACAAATCTAGTGATGTCGTTCTTCGATGGTGTTTTACAGTTGGGATTGGAATTTTTTTTATTTGCAGACCTTTTCTGACTTATTGATCCATTATGATAGGCTTCATCTTATATCGATTTAGCATACTGTGTACTTTAAGGTAATTCAAATATGAACTCAAGGTCTTTATAAGTCTAAGTTTGGAATTAAAGGTCATGGTTTCACATGCTTTGTTGCTATTATATAGTCTCGAGCATTGCTAGAAGACTTACATAATCAAATTTAGAGGAGGGTTAACAAGTCAATTACGAGGTGAGTTCCACATTTTAGTACAAGAAATAAGTATAGGTCTATAATCATCATTCATACATTTTTCGAGATTAACGAATCACAGTTCTATAATAGGTACCAAATGATATATTATAATTTTGATAGGTCATAATTCTTTGACCCCAAGTCTAAGTCTAGGTTTTCGCGATTAAGTCTGATTTGTTAGATTGAAATGTAACGCAAGTTTTAACTTTTGAATTTTCTTTTAACAGGCTTGAATAATCAAGCGTAAGAATATTTTCTTATATTTATTCTCTAGCAATCAAGTTTACTAAAGTTAAAAAGACGAATTATAATATTTGGTGAGAGATTGTGAATATGAAAAAGAAAATAATCTCATTCTTGAGAATAACAATTATTTTTACAACAACTTATGTATATAAGATGATGCCAATTGTATCCCTCTTACGTAATATTGAGAAATTTTTTATTTATAATATTTGGCAAGAGATTGTTAATAGGAAACTATAGACTTACTCAATTATTGATAACAATGACTTGCTGTAGAATAGATAATATATTAATATTAGTTAGTTTGTTAGATATTCATTGTATTTATATATTCATAGTAAATTTTAAATCAATCAAGCTCATATTCTATAAACCCTATTCTCTCTTAGTTAATTACAATTGTGAGTAAGAAAAAATTATGGTCTTTCTAAAAAATAATAATAATTTTTATAATGATTGGTAGATTTATAACATCATACTACTTATTTTTTCCTTTCATAATACTGAATAATCTTTGATTTATTGGATCATTGTGAGCTTATGATCCATATTTATCTTCTTCTTTTGTTTTTTGTTTTTCTGTTGGCGTGTCCTTGATAGTACCAAAGCAGCGATGGAATATAGAGACGGCTCTTAATTTGTTAGCCGCACATTGTTTCAGTCACATGTTTTATGTGCAAAATATTCTCGCGTGGAAGATAAGGAAAAGCCACATGATGGGTCGGCCATGGAAGCACCCTCATTCATTCCTTGGAATATGCATGCTCGAAGACGAAATGTATATGTGAACAAGTAGGTGCATGTGTGATCATACATGCACGTTCAAGCTAATAAAGTTCTTAATTATCTGGCCAGTGATCAATATGGTACCAATCCAGCTTGCTTTTTGTCAGCTTAAAAACATAGGTAAATAAGGCAGTTTTTATGTAATTGTCCGAAGTACACTTATTACCACGATAATAGTACGGTTAATCGAAGTTTGGTGTTCAATTAAATGTTACACAATCAAATTAAGTCAACCAAATAACATATTTCTTTCTGGCTGTGAAGGACAATCATCTCTATGAATTGGTTATAGTGACTGATACATATATTACTATGATTCTGATATGGCGTTTGAATAAAGATTATAAAGTAAAAGCCTGCTTAATTACACTTTTATATATTCTAGGTAATGTGAATGGAAACTAGCTACAGAAATGATTACAATATAGAAATGGAGTTGATAGGGTTATTATTAATCTATCTTAATTATCTGGATTAACTAAAAGGAACAACGAGCATGCAGCAAAGCTGATGATGTGAAATCCAAAGCAATACATTTCTCGAGTTGTGGTCATTGATGAGCAAGTGGGTGTCGATTGATTAACTGGGATTGACGTTTGTGATTGATGGTGACAGTACCTGTAATAACAAGGCGGTTTGATGATTACGACGTTGCATAAGAAAACAAGAGTTCGTGGATATAACTCTTGCCTAGAAGAGTGTTCAAGAAGAAGCAACGCAGCCATAGCGTGTTAAAATCCATGATCGAAAGGAGAATCTTGATGGAAAGCAGAAGAGTTCTAGAAATGTAGTATTTTGATCGAACGTACTAGGAAAATTAGTAAACGAGAATCGATGTGAAACTAAAGAAAAAATCTGTTTAAATACGTCAACCAAGGATCATACACATTCATAAAATTTGATAAATGTAATAAATAATTTTTGTTAAATGACTACGTGAAGAGGCCTGGGTTAACCCACACCCATAGGTAACCCATGACCTAATAATCCATTACCCTTACACACACAAAGCCACGTACATATTCCATTTTTATTTCTTTCCTTTTGTACAAATGACTAGAAGTTTCTATTGTAACATAATTGCATTGGACGCCAATTCTATTACAGACCCCAGTATACGGTAGCCAATAGCTTTTCTTCATTTCTAGTATAAAAGTCCTCTCCTATACAGATTCAAAACATGATGAAGTAAACATTTCCTCATCAACAAAAACTTTCTTTTTATGGTATCAAAGTCAAAGGTTTGATCTACCCTACCTTATCTACCGAAAATATCTAACATAGCTGATAGTGATACCAGCCACCCCGATTCCATACAAAACCTAGGTCTAGAAAAATATTCTATAACAAACACTGAAAACCCCGGAGCTGTCCTAGTTACTACCCTCTTTAATGGAAACAACTACCTAACCTAGAGCAAATCAATGATGATAGCTCTATGCGCCAAAGACAAGCTTTCCTTCATAGATGGAGCATGCACGCAACCAAAGACAGAGCTCTGCTTACTAGATGGAGAAGGGCAGACTCCATGGTGAAGTCTTGGACACTCAACTCCATGGTCAAGGAGCTTGGTGATGCCTTCCTTTCATTCTCCACAGCCAAGGAACTTTGGGACAAACTAAGAGAGAGATTTGGTGAAGCCAACGGACCATTGTTGTACCAGATAGAAAGAGAAATCAGTCAGTTTAAGCAAGTTAATCTCTCCATTTCCGCATACTATACAAAGTTAAGCAAACTTTGGGATGATCTAACTAGCCCGAGCTCAACACACACATGTACCTATGATGCCGCTAAAGCCATCACTACTAAGGAGAACATGCACAAACTAGTGCAATCTCTAATGGGCCTAAACGAAGATTATGAGCATGTTGTGAACCAAGTCATGTTAATGGAACCTTTGCCCATGATAAATAGAGCTTTTGCCATGATGCAAACCGTAGAAAGACAAAAGACAGTAAGTGCTAACAATGACAACAACCTAAACGTAGCAATGATGGTGAGACAATCCAACTATAATGTCAAGAAAGGGGGGCAGAAACAACAACAACAGTGGCAAGAGATCATTCACGAAAAAGGAAGACAAGTATTGTGAGAAATGTGGGAAAATAGGACATACCGTGGAAACTTACTTCAAGATTCACGGTGTGCCTGAATGGTACAAGGAAATGACTGGCCAGAGGAGCAAGGCCAACCTAGCCATGATCTGCGACTCTCCTGCAAACATACAACAAGAATCTGGTGAGCACACAAAGAGGAGTGGCCAAATTCCACAAGGCCTAGCCAACTTTATACAACAGGAAATATCTAAAGTAGTCAAAGGGAAAGCCACGGGAGAGGTAAAGTTGGGAGAACTTGCAAATTTTACAGGTAATAGCTCAAATTACACTGACGTACAAAATGTAGAAGATGAATGCATGTGGTTAATCGACTCAGAAGCATCATCACACATGGTCACAAATTTAGATTTCTGTCATAAACATGAAATAAACAACATATATGAGCCTGTTACACTCCCGGATGGCACAAAGCAACAAGTAAACCACATATACAAGACTATTATTGGTGACAAAATTACTCTCAATGAAGTTTGCACATACCAAATTTTTTCAAGAACTTACTTTCTGTCAATAAACTCACAACACAGAATGACGTTGTTGAAATTTTCATATCTAATGATCTGTTCTTACAGGACCTATAGACTAATAGAGTTATAGCAACTATCAAGGCTAGAAGTGAATTGTATGAGCTAACCATCAACAGCTTACTACCCTCAAGAACTTTGAAAGGTCCTCCCTTAGACTTCTACAGAACTAAGAATGTAGCCTTAGTGCCTCTATTTCTTTTGATGTTTGGCATAGCAGATTAGAACATGTTTCCAAGGAGAAAATACTACACATCAATGAAATTGAGTTTTTTAATCGGAACCTGTCATACTGTCAAGTCTGTCCAATGGCAAAACAACACAGAAAATCATTTCCCAAGCACAAAATACAAACCACCAAGCCTTTTGAACTCCTACATATAGACTTATGGGGGCCCTACAGAGTACCCATTCTAGACGGATCACTATTTTTTCTAACCATTGTGGATGATTTCTCTAGAGCCACTTGGACCTTCTTACTCAAACATAAAGATAGAACGCAATCCACCATAACCCAGTTTATCAAAACCATCAAAAGACAATATGACACAAAGATCTTAAAGATCCAAACAAACAATGGCAGAGATTTCATAAACCACAAATGCAAGATGTGTTTTGCAGAAATGGGAATAGTGCACCAAAAAAGTTGTCCATATACCCTACAACAAAATGGTATAGGAAAAATAAAGCACAAACACCTACTACAAATAACAAGAGCCCTACTATTTACAGTAAGCCTACCCAAACATCATTAGGGAGAAGCCTTTCTTACTGCTACCTACCTCCTAAACAAAATCCCAACAAAAACCTTACAATGGAAAACACCTTATGAGAAACTACATTAAAAAAAACCAACCTATGAACACTTGAAAGTTTTCGGGTGTCTTTGCTTTGCCTTAGACAAAACTCCTAATAAGACAAAACTGGATCCTAGATCTTTGAGGTATGTTTTCCTTGAATATATGCCAGACTACAAAGCCTACAGAGTTATGGACCTTAGCACAAATAATATTTTCAGCTCAAGAGACGTAACCTTCCATGAAAACATCTTCCCGTTTGCTAATACACTGACTGACCCTGAACAAAGACCAATACCATTGCCCCCTTACAACATGACAGAAGATGGTGCTATCATTCATACAACCTACTGAAGATACACCAGAAATCACAGAAACATTACCACAACCCTACAACATTTGTAAACCAAGACACTACCACAAATAGCTACGTGAGAAAAAGCCAAAGAACATGCACTAAACCAAAATACCTTGATGACTATGTCCACCAAGTCTCTGCTCATCATCCCACTTCTGCCCTTGATTCTTATAATATCACTTTAAAGTTCACAAGTCCTACAAGAACAGAAGGAGACAAAGATTCAAACATCTAGATCACACATACACCAAGCTACAAGGAGTTCATAAGTAATGTGTACACCAACTTTGAACCTTTATCTTATGAGACAGCAAGCAAATCAAAAGAATGGGTGGACTATATGGATGCACAACTAACAGCCTTAGAAGAGAATCAGACCTGGGTTGTGACAAAGCTGCCCAAAGGAAATCGCGCTATAACATCAAAGTGGGTGTATAAAGTAAAATACAACCCAGACGGCACTGTTGAGAAACTGAAATCTAAGTTGGTAGTTAAGGGCTTCAACTAAAGGAAAGGAGTGGACTATTCAGAGGTATTCTCCCCTATGGCCAGAATTGTGACAATAAGGACATTCCTAGCCATAGCTACTATTAGGAAATGGCCTATCCTACAGTGTGATATAAACGATGTTTACCTACATGGCCATCTAGAAGAAGAACTCTGCATGCTACCTCCATAGGGTTATAAGAAAGCTAAGATAGGAGAAGTTTGCAAGCCAACAAAGTCAATATATGGACTCAAACAAGCTGGTAGACACCGGCACAAGGAACTGAACACAAAACTAAAGGAATTGGTTTTTGATAAAGCAAAATCAGACCATTGCCTATTCACTAAAGGCCAAGATGATAACTTTATGGCTATCATCATTTACGTGGATGACATTCTCATCACAGGAGCAAAAGAAGAGCATCTAAATGCTATCAAATATGCCCTACATGAAAAGTTCCCAATCAAAGACCTAGGATATGCCAAGTTCTTCCTAGGAGTCGAAATAGTAAGGTCAGATGAAGGGACATTCCTCAGTTAAGGTAAATATGTAAGAAACATTCTACAACAAACAAATATGATGGACTGTAAATCATGCACAACACCCATAAATCCAGGAAGTAAACTTACCATCGATGAAGATAAGCCACTCGAAGACCCTAAAATCTACAGAAGGATCGTGGATAGACTACAATACCTGAGCTTCACAAGACCAGACCTTACCTACATAACACAACAATTGAGTCAGTTCATGAAAACACCGAGTGAAACTCACTAGAAAGCCGTAAAACATGTTCTCAAATATTTTAAAGGTTTGCAGAACAAAGACCTATTCTATGCTCAAATTCAGACCTACAACTCACCACTCACTCAGATTCGGACTGGGCAAGCTGTGTGTTTAGCAGGAGATCGTTGACTGGGTTCTGCGTGTTCCTTGAAAAATCTCCCATCTCATGGAAAATGAAGAAACAAACGACAATCAGTAGGTCATCAGTGGAGGCAGAATACAGAAGTTTAGCTTCAACCACATGCGAACTAAAGTGGATCGTTCAATTATTAAAGGTTTTTCAAGTGGAAAACAGAACACCCATACCTCTATTCTGTGACAATCAGGTGGCGATACACATATCGAAGAACCCCTCTTCCACTAAAGGACGAAGCACCTAGAAATAGATCTCCACCTCGTACACGATGCTGCGAACTCAGGGTTCTTAGATCTCAAGCACATACGAAGCCAACATCAACTAGCAGACTTGTTCACTAAACCTTTCACCGCACTTGTGATCGAAGACCTAATCTCCAAGTTCGAATCTGTCAATCTTTCCGGGGCTCCGACTTGAAGGGGTGTTAAATGACTACGTGAAGAGGCCCAGGTTAACCCACACCCATGGGTAACCCATGACCCAATAATTCATTGCCCTCACTCACGCACACAAAGCCACGTACATATTCCATTTTTATTTCTTTCCCTCTATACAAATGACTAGAAGCTTCTACTGTAACAGAATTGCATTAGATGCCAATTCTATTACAGACCCCAGTATACAGTGGCCAATAGTTTTTCTTCATTTCTAGTATAAATGTCCTCTCTTATACAGATTCAAAACATGATGAAATAAACATTTCCTCATCAACAAAAACTTTCTTTTCAAATTTACTAATCATTAACTTGTTAATTACTCCCTAATAATTCTACACACACACATACAACACACACAGATATATATATATATAATTTAAAAGACCAAAAAACTATTGTACGTGTTTTAGATTGTTAAGTTTATCAGGGAATTCTTGTAATTTAATCAAAATATTAGGTTGTAATTTTAAATAACCATTATTAAATTCAATCCCTAAGTATTCTATATTTTGTGTAACAATTTTAGCCTTCTTTTTACTCAAAATTATTCCTTTGTCTTTACAACGTTCTAATACAATTTTAACCTTTTTTAAATGATCAAATTTATCCTAGTTAGAATAAACAATTATATCATCAATATATACAAAAGTAAATTGTTATAATCTAGAAAGATTGTTGTCTATGAACCGTTGGTAAATACTAGGTGCTTGTTTTAATCCAAAAGGTAATACATTCCATTGATAATGTTTTTGTGGAGGACAGGAAAATGCTGTTAAATCTTTTATATTATCATGTAATCTAAGTTGCCAATATCCTGATTTTGCATCTAAAGTAGTAAACCATTGATGTCCTTTAAGTTTATTAATAATATAATCTTTTCTTAGTAATTTATATGCATCACCTATTGTTGCTTCATTTAATTTTTTATAATTAATAACCATACGTCGTATTCCTCTTTTTTGTTCAACTGAGTTGTTTACATAAAAAGCTAGGGCTGAATGTTTGCTAAAACTATGAGAGATTAATCCTTTATTTAGTAATTCTGTACAATCAATAACAAATTCTTGAACATCTATTGGAGAATATGGTATATTTTTTTCACATTTACTTCTTAATGAGGATTTTTAAGTTTGATTTCAATTAATTCTTGATTTGTATTTTTAATAGGATATAATGGATTTTCACTACATACTTGATCTAATAGCGTTTCTATTTCTTGTTGGAAACTAGTATTATTCATTAAATAAAAGTGAAGAGAATCTAGTTTTTCAGTTATCTTATATAATTGTTTTAAATAAGAAGTATGATAAATAGGAATTTTAAGAATAACAGATTTTTGATTAATAGATTTGATATAAGGAGTTTTTAATGTTATATAATGTAAATACTGACAGAAGGGATTATATAATTTTAGAAAATTATTTCCAATTATAAAAGGTAATCCTGATTCTTGTTGATATATGGAAGGGACAGCAAAAGTATAATTTTCAATAATTATATTATTATAATAGCTTACATACCAAATATATTTCAAACTTCCATCAGCTATTCTAATTTGTAAAGGTTTTTCTAATTTTTTCCAAGTATTTAATACTATTTTTTATGCAATACAAGTAGTTGCACCTGTATCTATATAAGCATTAATTTTCTTATTCTGAATCACTACTTGAATAAATGTTGTATTGGAATTCAACTGATAATTCAGATGATTGACTTTGTGATTCATAGTAATAGATTGAAGAAATAGTAGAATTCGTATCATAATCCGATTCAATAGGTTCTAATTGCTGTTCAAAAGCAGAATTTAGTATATTGACTTTAGGTTGATATTTTGATTTTTGTTTATTCAAACAATTGTTTGCATAATGACCTCCTTCCTTACAAATCTAACATCTACAATTCTTTTTGTTTTGTGGGCAATCTTTTTGTTTTGGTCGAAATGGTTTTGGTTTATTATGTCTATAGCTATATCTTCTAAATTTCCTTTGATTAAAATATGGTTTTTGCCTTTTATATTTTGGATATTTTTCCATTTATATGGTTTGTACCTAAAACAATATATTTTTTTATAGTTTTTCTTATAAGAAGAATGACATCCATATTTTTGAGGTACTTCGGCATTTCTATCACAACACCATAGCTTAGTTTTATGTTTTAATGTTTTGCGTAATTTAATTTCTAAACATTGTTCCGCTAATATATCTTGTTTTATTTTGATAGCACCACCTAAATTATAAGCAATTTTATTTTGATCTCATTTTTCTTGAAATTGTTTTGTCACTGTTAGATTCATAGGATGTGGTAATTTTTGTAAAAAGACATGTATATACATTTCTTGTTCATTTCTTGCTAATTTATAATAATATTTTTTTAATTTGCAAATATATTGATCTAAGAAACATAAATCACAGGGTTCCATATTGTTTAAATGCCATATTGCTTGTTGTCTAGTTTCTTGAGAAACTTCATGTTGATGTAAAATTATATCTTTACCTAAAAATTCTTTGTATATTTCACTTGCTATTATATGAAATGTATGAACATCTGTATCAGCATTTTGATACTGAGTAGTATTTTTTAATGCTGCTTCATTATCAGTTAAAAATGTTTGGACTATACCTTTAGTTTTATAAGTAATAAAATTCCATAAATGATTTTTATTAATAGTTTCTCCAAAAGGTTTATCTATTTGTAAT
>JAOTJB010320391.1:0-14515 GCA_027123815.1 Erythroxylum minutifolium | reverse complement strand
TGGATGATTTGAGAAATGGTTATATGATTGGTATGAGATTTTGGTTGATAAAGTGTGAAATAATGATGGAATTGCATGTGAAGTAGTTCATGCTCATGAAAAACAAGTTTTTGCGAAATGTGCCTTTTGGGCAATATGTTACAAGATATGAAATTCATGTTTGTGTGGGTTTGTGGTGTCCATTCTATTATCACGTGCATGTTGATTCTATTAAAGGCTTCTCCCGCCTGCCTGCTAGTGGCATGGAGCTCCTTCAAGGACTCCCTCATGTTTGCGACTACACAAAAACTACTATGTGGGATTGTGTTAGTTCGTTCTGTTCACGACTACACAGGACCATTTTAAAGGAATGTGTTAGCTCGTTCTGTTTATGGATCACCCAAACCATAATGATCTGCTTATGTGTTTACGTGTGTTACAAGTTTGATGAATGCTTGACTTACATGAGTTGTGAATTAGTTTGACAAGTTGAGAATTTGAGAAATATGCGTTTTATGGATTTTCATGAGAAATTGCTATGATTATTAGAGTTTTCAATGGTTTTTGCTTGTTACCGATTATAAGACTGTTACCCATGAGCTTTTAAGCTCACCTGTCCCCTCCTTCCCATCTTCAGGAGATGAATAAGATATTGAGTGATCAAGTCAAGAGTTAAGGCATCACTCCAGCTTGCATGTTTTGTTTTTGAAGTTAGATTATGTAAAGCAATGCTTTAGTCGCATTTTAAGCGATTAGTGTTTTTGTAAACTTTGTATATTGGATTATGATGTAAGGGGCTCGAAATGCTCACTAAAGCATTGTAAAACTCTTATTTGTTTTGATGTTAATGAAATATACATATTTATATTGTTTTGCTCATGATTTCCAAAGTCTTTATATTGCATTTTCAAGCTTCTCATAGGGGTAGAAATTGTGTACTGAATTTAAGGAAAAAACTGTACTAATCTAGTTAGAATTAGACAAAGTCTTCTTCTAGAAAGTTGCAGCTTATCTTCTTAGCTTTCTAACGCTATAAAGTATGTAAATTTTGGGTATCAGAGTTGAGATATATGAGCATTTTAAGTGGTGATGTTGCATGGAAGGTATTGAACATGACAACTATAGTGAATGATGTTTTGTTGGTTATGATCAGTGGTCTTGTATGATGTGTTTTGTGGATGTTTTGAATTGAAATGGAAGTGAAAGTGATGAGGAAAATGAGTTAGGAATGTTAGATATGCATAAGATGGGTCCTAGGTAGCTTAAGGAGTTGGAAATATGGAATTTGACCCGTAACTGTCCGTTAAATGGACTTGATGTCTGCTAAGGGGACCTTCTCGAGTCTGAAAATGTCCCAGCTCAGTCAATGTCCGTTTGAAGGGACTTTATGTCCGTTAAACGGACACTCTCGGGACAGCTACAGTAAATTACAATTTTGACCCATTTTTGAAGCATAATTTCGCTTTATGGTCTTCATGAAAGTTGTAGATATAGAAGTCTTCTTTAAAATGGTCTAAGAATGGCCTCATTCAAAGATTTATAGAGAAAGTTATGCTAATTCTCCCAAGATAGGTACAATATGATTGAGGATATAAACATTGTTTAAATGTTTTGGCCATAACTTTATCGTCCGACCACCAAATGAAGTGATTTTTGAAGCAATGGTTTCCTAACACATTCTTCTATCCCTGAAACACAACTAGAGTTTTAGAGATACAATTGTGTTGAAGAAGTCAATTATGATTTTGGTGATTGAATATTGTGAGCACACCACTCATATGGGAAATGGCTAATACGGGTTCATAGAGATAACCCTCAAGGTATTACGCACGCTCACGTCTTATGATGACTTCGAACATTGGGCTCCAAAAATGGGGTCCAACAGAACTTCTAGATTAAGTCACTCACTAGTGTGTGCTATGCATATGAGGAACACAAAGAGACATTATAACTTAAAAGTGCATCATGATCGATAAGGTATGAAGAGGGTGATAGCAAAGTATACATCCAAATGCATGTGAAATCAATAAGTCAAGGCCAAGAGCCAAAGAACCAATACAAATTTCTCAGCCACTCCCTATTCGGGAATGGAAATGGAAGCATATTATGAAGGATTTGGTAGTAGATATGGTGGATAAAGGATCGAATTACAAAATGTGCCCATAGTTAATAAGATTAATGTTTTTATGTTAAAGTGATAGTACCTAAAATAGAAAGTAGAGCTAGGTGTAGAAATGGAGGAAGAATTTCGTGTTTAAAGTCAAAAATCAAAGAATTTTTGTGAATATCATTAAGCAAAGGAATAGTCCATTTTAGGCAATGTGACAAGTTAAGCCCACGATATATTGGTCCTTATAAAGTAATTGACAAAGTGGAAGCACGAAGAGTGGACGTGAAGTCAACATCTATATTTTTGAGATGACTAAGTTTGATTCAAAATTTGATAATGAAATTTTTTTATAATGAGGGGAGAAATTGTAATATCCTAGTTCGATTATTATGCTATATAATATGTTGTACATGTATTTTATAGAGTATGCTTTATTTATGGTGTAAGGCCCCAAAGTACACCCTAGTTGAAATAAGACATGTTTATGAAAGTACATGTGTGATAAGAGTTAGAATTGTGCTATGATAGAATATGAAACACATATGACTCGAATGTTTAGTAAAGTGGATTATAGTTAGTGGTTTGGAATGGATTGAAACCATTAGAGAATTGAGGTATTTAAAAGTACAATTTGGACTAGGAAAAATGTCAAGTGGCAAGTTAAGTTGGTATATGAAAATTAGAATGAATAAGCCTATAAATTAGTGACATTTGACATAGTTTATGCATTGATATTTGGCAGCATAATAAGAGGACATGTGGCCTAATTGAAGTGTTACAAATGGAGGCTTAAATGGTGGGAAAATGGGCTTCATGCCTTGGTGTTAAGTGGCATGTTAAGCTAGTGACACCTAGCTGGTGATGAAGCAAGTTTCTGTTGGAGTAAATCCAGCTTTGTCCGTTATTCACCTTGCTTCCTTCTCTCCACCGAAACTCCCATTTTCTCTCTAACTCCTAGAATTTTTGCTAGACTTTGGATTGTCATCACTTGAATTTTATTAAGCTACTGAATCTAGAAAAAGGTTCTATCAATTTTCTGTACTACTGTTATGTTAATGCTGAAATTTGATATGTGTTGATTACTTGAAAGGATTGGTTTGGCATGATGTTTAGAGTTATTTTTTTAAGTTTAAAGAGGTAAGGGAGTACTAAACTTGTTATTATGATAGAACATGTATTGTTTGATGTTTGAAGTGGATAAAATGTGTATTGAATTAATGAAGAATTGTGGTTAGAAACTTGATACATGTTGGATACTCATTAGAAGGAGTAGTTCCGCTGAATAGGCAACATTATTTCAGCTATATCTTGAACTGTAGACATCAAAATAGGATGATTTTAAATTCATATTAAACTAGATACATTTATCTACAACTTTCATAAAGGAGTCAAATTTTTTTGTCACTAGGGGTTTTGAAATTTTGCTTGAAGTTGAATTCTGGTTGTTGTCCATGGTTGAGAATAGTTTTTAGTATTTTAGGTATAACTCTTGGAATAATAAACCAAATTGAATTAACTTTGTTTCTTTTGAAACTTAATACATATAGGAACATTTTTTAGAAGAACATATTATCTAAAAATATCAGTTTCTAGGTTAGAATATCCATAAAAAACTGATCTAAAAATTTATCATATGAAAATAGTTGTTTGAAGGTTTCAGGTCACTTATCCCACAATTGTGGGAAATGATTAAGAAGGTGAAAAAAAATGAGTTTTTGTGCAATTGATGAACTATATAAGGTTCAGTTAAGTTATTTGGTACAACAGGACTTAAATGGACTTGTTTAAGGTGTGCTTGAACTTAAATTGGTATCCGGTGTAATTGAGTAATAGTTAGTTTAATTATGCTTTATTAATGGAGATGATAATATAAAGGATGTATAGTTTAATAATGATGAATACAATGTTGAATCACTTGGTGTGATCATGAATGAATGAGTTCTTAAGGCTTATGTACTATGAATTGGATATGGATGTTTGTGAATTGGGAATTTCTGCGATAATATTGTGATAATTCCAGACCATCAGTTGTCCGAGGAGTTTGATAGTTAGGGTTGTATTGGAAGTTCTTTCTAATTGTGTGTATATACATAATGTGTGAGGACTCAAGACTTCTATTGATGCATAATTGCACATAAGGTATGCTATGTTTGATCAAATGTCAATGAATAAGTTCATTTGAAGCAAAATAGAATAAAGACATATGTTGTACTTCATCTTTTGCATAAAAATCCTGAAATCTGAAATGGTTTGTTTTAAAACTGTTGAGTCCTAGTCATGGGTAAATAGGCATGCCTAGAAGGGTTCTATGATCAGACACTTCGGTATCTTATGATTCCAGACACTTTTGTGTCTTCTGTTTCAGAGACTTAAGTCTCTTCTGTTTTAGATGCAATCATGGTATCTTCTATTTTGGTCTTGATACCCACTTCTGTAAAAATGATTAGCAGGCTAACTTGTTTTGTATTTTATTATTTGCTCAGCTTCAATATAATCAAGCTCTGTTATGTTATAAACAAATTCTATTTTGATACAGACAAGTTCTATTCTGATACTTTTAAATTCTACTTTTGATATTATGTTATTCTATTCTGAAACTTATGAGTTTTACCATGAAGTAGATATATTCTACTCTAATATGATTTATTTTGATATGAGATGCATATTGATTAAAATGTGATCTGATTTGTATATGTCAATATCATATGATTGTTAGAGATAGTTGCCGTTATGTATCTTGTTTAGTTATTCCCCACTAAGCTATATGCTTAGCACAAGTCATTTGTCCCGTGTAGGTTTAGATAGAAGGGTATAAAGATTGGGACAATGACAACCGTAGTGGAAAATGAAGGCTGTGTTTTGTTGTGAATAATGTTTAGTTTGTTGTTGTTACTAACTTGTACTCAGTATGATGAGACAGTTTGTGTTTTGCATATATGGTTTGTAATATTTATAAATAGGAGGAAATTTGGATTTCAAGGCATGTAATATGTTTTGTGATTTGTCATTACATTATGTATAGTATGTTTAAAATATAATGAAATGTAATATAATGTATGATGATTGAGTTTCTGAGAACGCTTGGAATTGTTGGTATCATATGTTTGGCGCTGTTATGTGAGGCATCTGCATATCCTCCTAAGGGATATATGGGTGTTACATATGGTATACTAGAATAACATAAACGTTTAAATATTATTGAGGTTATAAAGGAGATCACGAATAGAGCAGAGATGGTTCTGCACTCGATCGAAAATTTTTTGAAAAATTTTCAAAAACTTCGAAAAACTACGAAATAAGTTTGAGCGGGCTTTAAAATCTCAAAATATGCTTTGAGGATTTAAGTAACACTTTTGAATGAAATCCAGATGATTTCGATGAATAGTATTTTTAGATGAATAGTGAATTCGGGTGAATAATATTTCTACTTGAATCGTGATTTTGGGGGCTCAACCCTGAAAATTTTGAAAAATATCTGGAATAGGTATTAGAGTCTAATGATACTAAAATAGACCAAAATTAAGTCCTATCAGATGAATTTTGGGAATTTCGAAAGTTTAGGGTTAAAATGCCTTTTTTGGAAAATAATAGGTATTGAAGATTTTAATCCTATTAAAATTTTTTAAAGCATCAAATCAATGAGTAGTGACCTTAATTAGAGAATTTCATAGTCAATTTCATGATAAGATAGTTGTGGAATAATTTCGGGATTTAATTTGGTTAATTGGTGAATTAAATGCATTAAAGGGCAATTTGGTCTTTTTACATGATATTAGTGGATTGAGGAGTCATTAGATATGACCAATGAGAAAATGACATGTGTCTAATAGGCCATTAGCGGCAACCAATAGGAAAGTGACATGTTTAAAGCATTAAAGAGTATAAAAAGCATGAATTAAGACATAAGTTGATTCATTTGGTGACTAGCCATGAGAGAAAATCGTTAAAGAGCCTAAAAACTAAAAGAAAAGAAGAGAAAAGCAAGGAGAAATTTCGGCCATTGTTAGAGAAAGGAGGGAAGAGAGAGAAAAGAAAAGAAAAAGAAGAAGAGTGAGCTTCAGGTAATGACATGGATAAGTGTTTCAAAGGGTTTTTCATGCTCTTCTACCTCCAATCAAGCATCCAACGTGATCCCACAGTCATCCAAGTGAAGAGGAAGAAGAAAATGGGTTAGCAAGCTTACTAATTTTGTTAAAAGAATTCATTTGTTGGGTTATAGTTGAGATTTAGTTTTGATGTTGTGAATTGCACCATTTTGATGTAATATGAAGGTTTTATTGCAATCGGAAGTGATTTGGAGAAGAAAATGAAGAAAACTAATGTGTGGAACCTTGGTTAAACTTAGTCAAAGGTGAGATAGCCTAAAGTGTTTTATTTTTCCATTCGACAATTTAAGATTAATGAATGACATTAGGAAGTTAGTTTAATGATGAAAGAATGAAAGAAAAACCATAGAAATGATTAGATGAGTTTTTGACAAAGGATAGGGTTCTTAATGTATTATGACCCAAAATTCTATTTTGATGCTTTATGATGTTCATAGCATGATTTTGATGCTAATGAGGTAAAGAAATAAAAAGGAATTGGTTTGGAATCGGTTTTGGTTGAAATTCAACCAAAGGTGCTTGATTTTGTAAAAATTTGTGAATGAAATTTTATGACTTAAATGTGTGTATTAAAATGTTACAGAAGTGAATTTGTATTGGTTTTAAGTGTTAGAAATCAAATAGAATTGAATTGAAAAAGTTTAACTTAAATATGTTAAGTTTAGCCTTAAGGGCGCTTTTGGTATAAAAGTATAGTTACGATGTAACGACAGTAAGAATGTGATTAAAGATGATCATTAAGTGTATTTGTAGTATATGAAATATTAGAAGTGTTTTAAATCGTGTTATGTAGGTTTCTGAAATTTGATATTCTTAGAAAAGCAATCGTTATGATGTCAAAATTTTTAGTAAAATGATTTAAAAAAATATTTTCCCACTATTTTCCATGTTTTTAACTTTTAGAGTATAAAATGTTTTTGATAGTTGAACGACTTAGCTTTGCGATGACTCTTTAGTTAAGTTAGATATCAATTGGAGGGCTACTATGGTGTCGTCAGGAGGGCTCCACTTGGGTTTCGGAAGGGAACTCTGGGATGGGTCCTTTTAGTGGCTCATCTTCATCAAAAGATCCAATTCTCTAATGCTATCTAAGGACTCGTAAACTACACTTTCATCCAAAGTATTTGCATAAACTTCTTCTACTACATTCAAATAAATTACAAATTAGTAATATATGAAATTATTATCAATTGTAAATTTGTAATACATTATACTTTTAACTTAATATGATCAAAATAAGATATGAACTGATCATCATTAGATGTTCTTTATTCATTCATTGTGACAAGTGCAATTTCTTTATAAATCACCTTTTGAAGTTCATTATAATTAAGATCAGGTGGTGGTTTTTCTTCTTCGATCCAAAAATCAATATGTTCAGGCTTCTAATCAAACTCAAGCTCCAATTAGAGGAAAATGAATCTATAAATAAAGTATTCTGGTCTTTTCCTTAATCACACATTCAAAGAATTGAGTTTTTTTACTTGAATTGTCCCAATTGGGCTTTAAAACATTAAATTTTTAAAAAAAGATTGAGTTGTTTTAGCTTAATCCAACCTAAATAAGCTTTAAATTGTTTAATATTTTAAAAAGGATTGAACTTTTATGTCTAACTTGACCTAATTGAGTTTGATCATAAATAAAGTATAATTGGCTTTAAATTTAGTTTATGTTGCCTAAGTTTGACTAGACTTTGGCTACGTGAAGTCTAATTAGAGTTAGGCTTAGGCCAAACTTCTTAAGCTTGATCAGGCCTAAGACCATGCTGGAACTTTGAAAAATATTTTTCCTACAAACTAAGCTTCACCCATTCTGTTGTAATTTCTAAAATTTTTATTATAGATTTATTTATTTTAGTAGCTCAGTAGCCATCATGTCTTCTGTCAAATGCTTAAATCTCGACACATCATTCTTTTTTTGGTCAAACTATCTTCCCACATTTATTTAACTTAAAAAAATCCAATTCCTTATGCTCTTGAACTACCAAAAGTTAACTAGTCTTATTGATGAAACATTACCTATCCCCTCTAAAACCATTATCTTACCCAATATTAAAATGAACACATACTGAATCTAACATATGACAACTGATTTCGTAATGATCAATTACTTTTATCTTAGAATTTTTTCTTAAATGAGTGAATAAGTTTTTCATATGTGATCATACCAAATTTAGAAAGCTTTTAGATGTGTATCTTAGAATTGTCAAGCACAACTTAATATTAAATCACATGAGTTGTAAAGACCTATAAGTGATCCACATGATGGCGTATAGGATGCAAAAAAGGGCATGTACAGCTAGACATAAGTAGCACAGATATCATGTGACATTGAATAGCTCGACAATATAACTAGCCCATAACATTGTTGTCAAGAATCATATGTTTAAGTAGTCTATAACTTCAGTGTATTTATTATAAATTATTAGTTCTTAATATAAGTGACTTTTACTAAACTATTAAGTGGGTAATGATTGGTTAGAGATATCTTTTCTTTTTCTTCCCATTTCAATCAACTTCTTTTGATTCCCTCTTAATTCCACCTTTCCTGGCGTATGTGAATCTTGCCAACTTACTAGTGCATGCAAGTTGGAAATTTTTGCAATCAACTAACCATGTAACTTTTTATTAACTAAAAATTTGAAGATGAGAGTTTCAAGGAACATCAGTTGATAACTCAACAGAGAAAGTCTTAAAGGGGACTTTATTTTTCTTGAATTTTTTATTGAATCTTTGTCAATGAGTAGAGTTATTACTTCCTAGTGAGATCGTGCAAGCTTGACCATCTTGCTTGCTTCCTTAATTTTTAGATCAATCAAGTAATCAGGCATGTCATAAAGATGAGGGGAAAGTTGCTAAGACAATTTTCATGCTTTAATAGATCTGCTCCATGTACAATTAAATACATAGTGTTCAATATACAGATGAGGAGAATTTAGTCAAAGCTTTACATTTTACAAATAAATGGAAATACCTATATCTCATATATTCGATTGGAAATGAGCTTTTAACCTAGAGTATGAAATTTTACCATTAGAACAAAAAATGTGAAAGACCCAAACCTCTCAAAGATTCTGGCTTTGCAATTCTTATGATTTACTAGAAAACGAATTGAGGAGAAGTGAAGAATTGAGATTCCTAGAAATGAAGTGAACCAAGTGAGGAGAAATGAAGAACACAAATATGATATTTCAAGAAGAGAAAGCATAAAGAGTAAAGTGATAGTTGTTTTTTGGCCTATGAAATTATATAAAACAAACCACTTTCAACCAATTTCTAAATAAACCAGTTAGTTGATGAATAAACTGGACGATTTTTATATACACAAATTATAAAATGAAGCTGAACTGAATAACTAAATGGTTCATACTACTCTTGATCAAACTTGTCGGTCCAGTTTGGTTTTTAAAACTTTAGATTTAAATGTGGGGATATTTGATAAACAATTAATTGATTATATTTATATACCAATATTTAATATGTTTTGCTTATTATTTAAGAATATTATGGTATTTTTGGTACTTATTATGCTTTAAATGATTTTTTAGGTGATAATTGCCTTTATAGACAAAGAGTGGAAGAATTCAAGTGAAATTGTGGCATATAATGGAAGAATTGAAGCATCTTTGGAATTACATGGTTGTGTATAGTGATCGTGTAAGTCACTGTAAACTTGTGGAGTTTTGAAGATGTTGTTTATGCCTATGAGAAGATACATGCTCATGTGTGTTGACATACACGGTAGTATATGCGCCCCTATAAGTTTTTGTGACTATGTGAAGTCCAATTGAGAGGTTTTTATAGATACATGGTCACCTACATGGCTGTGTAAGTGACCATGTATTTTCTAGAAAAGTTTTTGCTATAAAAGGATGTTATGAAGGTTACAGCAGAGGGACGAAGATTCCAAAGTCACTGAAGATACCAAAAGAAGAAAGAAAATACCAAAACAATGGCTTCACATCATAAATAAGAAGATCAAAATTGGAAACATCAATATCAACTTCAGTTTTCTAGATTTTCCATCTCAAGGCTTCAAGCTAATTTCATTCTCTTCTTCTTTTATATTTCATTTCTTTGTATGCCAAGTTTGAATAGTTGTGTTTTGAACATGATTACAGATTGCTAAATCTATGTTAGGGTGTTATTCTTTAATTGATTCTATAACTTTTACCTTATCGAATTCAATATATTACTACTTTGCGATATTTGTTGAGCTCATATTTAATGTGAATCGAGAGATTGAATCAAGATATTTTTGTTAAGTTGCAAAATAAGAGTTGGTACCTTAATAGACTTATAAATATTAAGTTAATAAGCAATTGAAGAGAGATCTAAATTATGAGTTGATTATCCTTAGGATTGCTTCAAATCCAATTGAGTAATTAGGAGTAGTTTTGAGAAATTGAGAGATTGCAACTCAAATTTCATCTATTTCAATTGGGATTACTTGATTAAATCATGAGAGAGTGTAATAAAAGCCTTTGGATAACTAGGATCAATCATAATTGAATTTACAAGGAAGAAAAGCAAAACAAAGATAAAATAATTCCTAAGTTCCATCATCGAGTACTCTAATTTCATTATTATTTTTTAGTTGTTCAATCATCAATTTTTATTAGTTTATTTTAATTTTCATTTAACTCAATCATTTGTTATCTTAGACATAGTGTAATTCAAATTGTTAGTTGACTATATATTCACTCCTTATGGGATCAATATTAGTTGTACTACAATATATGACTCATATACTTGTGTTATAACATAAAACAAGCAAACAACCTTATCCTTATTGTATTAAACCCTTCAAGGGGTTTCTAGGTTTTATTCTTAATTTTGAATAATCATTAGAGCCTACGAGAATTTTTGGACTCTTTATGGTTTCCACCATGTTAGGCTGGTCACACTGGATTAGATGGACTTCCTCATGGATCTTTTAACCCTCAATTGTTAGAGTTTTGTTTAATGTTATTAGAATAGATAAAATATCAGGTTGAATGCACTCACTCTCCTGTGTTAAGGATAGAGATAAGATATTGTTTCTATATAGCTCTTCATTCCTTTCCTCCATAGAGGCGGCCATTAGCTCCTCATAATCTCCTCTGATAAAGGTTTTTCTTGTTGGCGTCATTTCTTCCTATAGTTGCAAGTAACGGTCACCATTGCTAGGAAACTTTAATAGAGTCATATGTAAGTTGATCTCATTCCAAAGTTGAAGCAAAGGTATTACTAGAGGAAGATCCTTAGTTACATCAACATCTACGCATATCCTTGCATATCCAAAACATTTTCTCAGTGATGTTGCCTCTGTTATGTAGATTGGTTTGCCAATATAACTGAGAAGTAAGCTTAACCCATTAGTAAACCATTACTCTAACAGAATTTGGTGAAAATTGGTTTAAATTGGAACTTGCTTTTAGTGAATCTCCTTAATTTTTACTCTTAACTTCCATATTTGGAGGAAAATTGGGTGGTTATTAATGTACCAAGGTCCTGTTTCAATTATTTCTTAAGCTAAAGAAGAACTTGAAAATTTGAATAATAACATGTGGTCTTTATTTAGAAAGACATTAACAAGGCTTCAGCTCGTCATTATTTCAAAGCCCACTGCTTCACTATAAGGAAAGATAAGTGCCTTCCTAACAAAAACCCTACCATTGCCGATTTTTAGGAAGCTACTACCTTTTCCAAGGTTTCTAGAGATAGTGAAACTATCATTACACCATTTATTAATAGGGGAAGAATAATAATGGAGTGAGGAGGAGGAATCTTTGAAAATAGTTTTCCAAGAGTGAGGCATAGTCTTCAATGCATTATCAACTGATGTGGATTAAAAAGTTGGAGAGAGGAGTCTTAGAGGGTAATAGAGGGAATTCCAAAGGGGAACTCTATCTAATGTCTAAGTTTTACACTAAAAAAGCCATAGACAACTATCGGGTGTAGAAATTAAGAATAGTTACCATAAATAGTTTCTTCAGAGGGAGGGAATTAGGAAAAAAAACTAAAATGCCCTTAGAACAAAAAAGGAAGCTAGAAGCCAACAACCAGACATGAATGCACAAGAGAAGATCTAGAGAGATGAAATATGCTAGAGAGACATACAAAGAAGAGGGTGACGCTAGGGAGATGGAGAAGGAAAGACATAGAAGAGATCAACAAAAGGAAAAATTATGGTTAGAGAGAAGGAAGACACTCTCTCAATATCATAGAGAATAAAATTGGAGTTAACTTGAACCCTTGAATTGGTTATTAAAAACAAAAATATTTACCACCTATATCTTATAACTTGTACAAATTTGATGTAGATCCTTCTATAACAGTTTTCTTTTATTTTTTCTCTTTTATAAATTTCTTTTATAAATGTTTTAAAGATTTGTTTACAAGAAACTTCTCATTAAATAATTTGATTTATTTGATTTTTTCACCTTGATTAATTTCAAAATTTTCATATTTTATTTAATTACCTTGAATATATATAGGTTTAATGATTTAAAAACAATCATTTTTCATGCTCTTTTGAGCATTTTGGCTCTAGTGATATGCTCATATTATAATATACATTTCAACTTGTCATTTAAAAGTTTTAAACATTATTTTTTGTCAAATTCGTTTAAGGAAAATAGATGTAATAAAAACCTCAATTTCAAATCAAACACTATTATAACAAAATTGTGGGAATTTTGTGAAAGCACAATTGGATAATTGTTGTATAGTGTTTGGGATAGACCTAATGTTACATGTTATATTGGTAAATAACATGATACAAGGTCTCATCTTTGCTGGTTATCGAGGCTTCTCTAATCCTATGAGCAAATATGAAGTGCTTTGTGAAATGATCATACTTTAACATAGAGATTTATGAATCAAAATGTTAAATACTTAATAAGATCATGTTCACACATATAGCGGCGTGGTGCAAACTTTCTTGAAAGAGAATAGGAGAAAAGAAGTGTCCAAAGTTCTTAGTTTTAGTGGCCTATCAAAAGGAATTATAGAGCTAACAACAAATATGAATTTCAATGATTCATTTAAAAATTTAATCCCTGTAGAGTTCATTGAATTTCATATTTGTAAGGTTCATAAAATTTTATAATTTTAGTCAACAAGTGTTAATCACTTTTTTATTTAATGTTTAATGATACTTATATAGCATTTGTTATTTGTAGCAACTATTAAATTTTGAATATTATATGTTTATTGAAATGCATTAGTCTTTTAGTTTGATTTTTTTATATGCATGGTTTATACAAATCATACTTGAGATATTTGTAAATAAATATACTTGAGTAGAATGATTAACTATTGATCAGCTATCATATGGATGATGATTGGAAAGCTAGCAACCTATTGATTCTAACATAATTGTGAAAAAAATTAAAGTTTTTATTTAGAATATTGCATTAAATTCATTGGAAATCGATAATATTCACATATTAAATATGTCATTATGGACATATGTAATTGGAAAATGACTATTGTATATAAATTTTTTTTATATAATTCACTAGAGATTTGAAAGTATGGAAATAAAATATGTATTAGAAGAGAAAAAGGCTTTTATCTCATTATATAAAATTGTGATAGTCTTTAATAAGGAAATTATGACAACATAGGAAAACTATGAGGTATATGATTCATGTAAAAGAAGAACTCTTTGGCTTATACAACATACATAATAATGTTATGCTAGAGATCAAGAGGTATGACCATGCCAAGGACATATAGTCCACACTAGTAACATGTTATAGTGGAATCCTAGTAACTATATGATGATCATACTCAATGTTATGTTTGACATTATATGTATACCATAATAAATATAAGATAGGAGAATTCAATATTGAGGTATGTGAAGCTAATGTCCTACAAAGTGAAATGAGGGAAGTTAGTCATATCTTAGCTTATACTGAGCTAATGTAAATTGTTACACATTCTTGCCTCCACATTAGAAGCATATGAGAATGTACTTAACCTATAATATAAATTTCAAAATGATATAAGATGATATGAAGCAAATATCAATAAACTTTTTAAAGATTTTAAGCCATATATTGAGGCATATATTGCTAAGTTATGCTCACAAGAAGTTAAAAACTAAGACGAGGGGCACTATGATGAGCATAAGTGTAACACCCCATTACCCTAGGGTACGCATCGGGACTCCCGTAGATCATTCTGACACATATCCTAAGATAAGAGAGCGCTACGTGCAATCTCTACAATACTCCACATGGCATCACATATAATTAAATAATAAAAGCTGTAACTGAAAATCACAAGATTTTTAAAATCAAAATCTTCCTCTTTTCATTACTCAAAAA